>JAEQML010042979.1:0-72453 GCA_016904865.1 Pissodes strobi | reverse complement strand
AGTGTTATTTAATTAGTGTGTAATCAATCCTATGATCATATTCGTGTGTAATCAATCCTATGATCATGTTTTTTACTTATATTTTGAAACTCACCAATAGAAAGTTTTCTATAGTGTATTTAGTTAATTGGATATTGCTATTGCATTTTAGAAACCAGTCATAATAATGCCATCAAATTGATTTTAGTGCGTTTTTATGTGATTAAATTTTGTGTTATCAATATCAACTTATTTTATTTTAAATACGATCCTGAATATTTTATCACTTTTTCAAAACAACTTTTAATCCCCAAAAGAACGATGTATTATTTCGGTACGTATCTCGATGGTTCGGTATAAAACAACCGTCATGAGAAGTTTTTGCTAAATAAAGACTTGCTTTATTACCGTGTTTAGTGTTGCTAGAATATAGTCTTCCTTGCTGCAATATCTGTCTTTAGATGGCCATGCGTTACCAAATGAGCAGTAAATATTTATTAAAAAAGAAAAAACCTGAATATGTCAAAATGTAGTTAACTACCCGCATGCTAAACTTACAAATACACACAAATATACAAAATTCTGAAACGCAAATAAAATCTTACCCAAATTGTTTTAAATATTCAAATATTTTTCCTTTAAGAGTACCTATATACGTTGAAGAAACGTTTTGTAAATGTTTATATATTAATGTAACTTAACTTACTTTATTTTAAATACAATCCTGAAGATTTTATCACTTTTTCAAAACAACTTTCAATCCTTCAAAATTACTCTGGTACGTTTATCGATGGTTCGGTATGAAACAACCGCCATCAGAAGTTTTTGCTAAATACAGACTTGCTTTATTTTAGTGTTTGGTATTGCTAGGCTAGAATATAGTCTTATTTGCAGCAATATCTCTCTTTAGATAGTTAGGCGTTATTAAATGAGCAGTAATTTTTTATTAAGAAGGAAAGAACGTGAATATACCAAAGTGTAGTTAACACCTGCATGCTAAACTTAACTTGGAAATTCAAATTAATTATACACATTACCATATCTAACCCAAATTGTTCTAATTAATGAATTTTTTTCGTAAATTGTTCCTTTAGCGTGTCCTTATCTAAGCAACGCTTTTTAAATCTTTATTTATAGATATAATAATTCCGGACGTAATTTTATGAATCAATTTTTGAGTTATTTTGTTTTAAATACAGTTCTCAATATTTAATCACCTTTAAAACAACTTTTAATGTGTTGCTAAAATATAGCCGTATTTGCTGACATGCCTCTCTCTTTTTAGTTGGACACGTATTATTAAATAAGCGGAAATTTTTTATTAAGAATGAAAGAACATAAATAATATGCTCAAGAGTAGTTAACTATCTGAATGTTAAACTAAACATAAAACACTGATCAATTAATCAATGTTTTGAATATCATACATCTATAAATTTTATACTAACATTGACACATTTAAGACACATTTAGTGAGCAATTGAAGTGACTAATCGACATACTACAAAATACTTAAACCAAAAAATCTAAATGTATGAAAATGTTTTCAATATTGTTTCTTAAACGCGTCCTTATTTCATCAATATTTTTAAATGTTAACCACTCAAATAACTGATACATTTTATACAGAGTATTACTAAATGTTAGGTACCTACTTATTTTAATGGGCTATTCCTCAAGCAATATATAAAAATATTGTCTGAATTAGTTATAACTACCCTGAGACGTCTAGTTATAAGATGATAACCCCCATAACTTTTGTGACGGTATTGAAAAAGTTTCAAACGTATTGTGAGAAGCTTTTTAAGAAATATATTTTTTGTGTGCAGGTTGCCTTAAAAATATGTTGTGAAGACAAGTTACATTGTTTGAATGAAACACTGAGTATTTTTTTAATTTTTTAATTCTACACAAAATTATAAGCATATCTCATGCATATAATATGTATCTTATTCACTATGAGGATTTATAGCGTTTGAGGTAAAAAAAATAGTTCATAAAATTCACCGGAAATGGCTAAAAAAAGGGACAAAATGGGCTTATGTGACCCGTTTTTAAGCTGACGCGCATCTTGTGAGTATGTGCGTGTGTTGTGAGTGTGAGTGTGAGTCTGGGTGGGTGGTGGGTGTGTGTATGTGTGTTGTGTGTGCGTGCGTAAAGGCGCATGCAGTAGAGCGCATCAGCCCTTGAAAATGTTTAATTATTATAAACATTCATATTAAATATAACAGTACCACTTAATACTTAAAAGATATCATAAGTGGGCATAGAGGAAAGTAGCCAAATATCGGATAGGCGCCTAATATCGCACCCTACCTTATTTCCTAATTCTAAGTGTTGCCATTTATCCCCGGTGGCAGGGCGGTAGCTTCTGACATGAACCAAATATCTAGTGGATAGACAAGAGCGTCGTTTCTACTGGACATTTTTCACTGTCTGTGGTTTGTTTCGCCGGCCAACGAGTTTTTATACGTTATTTCAAATTGTTGTTTTTTTGGCGAAAGTGTACAGTTATCAGGGACTTTCTGAGCGCCATTATATTAAAAATGTATGTAGGATCTTGTTGATATATAAATATTTTTCTGAATAATATCGTTTTTTGCCAGAACCTGTTTTTTTTTTGTTTTTAGGTGAAGTTTCCTATTACCGCACAGTTAGATATCCCCAATATCGCATATATCCGATATTGATGCCAGTGATGATCATGATGCGGATAACGAAGATGCCGAATGTTTTTATTGTTTAAACCGATATTCTCAAGATACTAAGGGAGAACCCTGGATTCGATGCACCATGTGCTCTCGTTGCAGTCACGAGGAGTGTAGCGGGATTGGAAAACATCAAACATTTATTTGTGAATTTTATTATGATCCATAAGTCGCAATGTATAGTTAATATGTACCATTTTAATAATAAGTGTTATATAAATATTGGGTGGCTTTGTTTCCTTTAGATGTTCCTAATAACCGATAGTGCGATATTTAGAACCCCTACTATCCGATAATAGGATACTATTTTTAAAATAACTTTTTTTACACTACTATAATAATTTTTACTTTTCCCCAAATTTTTTGAAAATTGTGATATCTAGCACTGACGAATCAAAGGAGGTAGGTTTTCTACATAAATTTCATTAATAGAAACTCTATTGTAGTTAACCGATTGAATTTTCTAAGTTAAAAAGAAAAAGTATGCGATATTTGGCTCCTTTCCTCTACATTTTACAACAGTAGTATAAAAGGTTTACTATGTACAGTTAGATCATTCAATAAATGAAGATGGCTAGAAATACAATGACTTGACACTTTCACAAATAATTATGAAATAAAAAAAAGTAAATTACTCTAGACGTCATCTGGGCGTCGCGGTCTTCTTTATTATGAGGCAATACTGCATTAAAGCACTCTAAACTGCAGTGATGACACCATTCCCGGCACACCATCCCCGCGGACCGGCATCCACGCGCATTTCCACATCCGGACTTGCACTCACTCCTAATTAAGTTCAGGAAACTCAGTGGGGCAGCAAGCAGGCCAGAGCAGTGTTGCACTAGCCGCTCTGAGTTGTCCAGTTTTCTCCAGGCATTCTTCGTTGCGTCCAGCTTTGTTCCTCATCCAAGCCCTTCTTGAACGTAAAAAATAACAACCTTATTAATATTTTACTTATGCAGAATGCTTTATCGTTGTATTCTTCTTCAACTTACCTGCAGGTACACGAGCAATGATTGTTGCCGAGTAGCTGCACGTTTTCAGCTGCAAATCAGCATCTAGTTTTTTTCGTGGCGGCTAACTTGTTGTAGAGGCTGTAGCCAAGGTCATCTAGGGTGGCATATTTCGCTCCTCTGTACAGAGCAAGAAGCATTTTCTCGCCACAGGAGACGATCCTCTCTTCATCTGCTCCGGGCTAATTAAAAACTGCAACTTTTTAACAAAGCTGTTCGTTGTCCTGGAGAATTTTCGGTGTTGATGCTTTTCCTTTACCAAAAGCAGTTGACGTTTTATCGTCATATCACAGGCGTGAGCAAAGAGAATGACTGACTTCACATTGGCAAGGCGTTCCTGTACCAATTCGATCTTGCTAGCTCTTCCACAGATTCCTGGGATAAAAAACCACAACTTCTGGATAGGTTCTCTGTGCCGGACAAGCATGGCAAGAATATCCGTGTCTGTTGCAGCTATAGCATCGGTCAGGCTATTATTGTCCAATAACGACTTACAGGACTATCTGCACGACCAAGGCATCCGAATTCCCAGGGTCCTGTAGCACCGTTATGTCTCTCTGTTGGAGTGCACGCTTCATAAAGCGGGTAAGTTTGTTTTATTCTGACCGTTTCTCAGGAACTTAGTTTGTGCAGTAGAGCCAACGATGTCGGCTCGCACAGTCAGAGTAGAGGAGCTTTTCCCCGTAGTTCTTCGCTGTTGCTCTGATGAGTTGATTGACAAGAATGGCTTGGAACTGGAACAAAGCTGGACCCAACGAAATATGACTGGAGAAAACTGGACAACCTAGCGCGGCTTGTGCCATACTGCTCCGACCTGACTGCTGCCCCGCCGCGCCGGGTCTCCTGAACCTAATGAGGATGCATGCATGTTCGAATATGGAAATGCGTGTGGATGCCAGTCCGCGGGGATGGTGTGCCGAGAATGGTGTCCTCACTGCAGTGGAAAGTGTAGTAATGCAGAATTGCCTCATAATGAAGAATAATTATTTGTGAAAGTGTCAGATCATGATATGTCTAGCCATATTTATAGACTGATTTAACTGTACATAATAAAGCTTTTATACTACTATTGTAATCTATTAAAATGCATAAGCTACTAAACAAATATCACCCTGTCGCAAGTTTGAACTTGAACTTGAAGATTGTTATATAAACATTAAAGGCAAACTATAAACAACGCGAGCAATCAACGGGAGCGACTTTGAACCTTATGCATGCAATTATCATCACTTTGTTTTATATAAATACGCTACCGAATCCTCAGTTCGGCAGACTTAGTCTCACCTCCAGCTCCCAAGGTTAGCCACTTGACGACTGCCTTCTGGGTTCTATCCGCTCCTAGAGTTAATCATACGACTGCTTTAAGTTCCATTCCTTTCCTACCCAACCTGGTACCGGTTAGCCATTTGACGACTGCTAGGACCAGGGGTTGCACAACCTCCATAGTAAAGTCTTGACAAGAAGTTTGTCAGAGTGTTCAGAAAGACAAGTGTCTAAATAGTCAGTTAAAAAGTTTAGTGAAAGCTCTTAGTGCTCTTAAATAAAACCCAGCTCTTAAGAAAAACTATAAATTATAAGACAGTAAACAAAGACCTATGAACAGTACCTCAAATCGAGAAAACATGCGCACCGTAGTAATCGGGTATAATAGAATCTCATTTTCTCTGACCAATAATTGTTGTTAAAGTTCTATCGTTAATAAATTGTTATTGTTATAAACTAAACGTGCTTACTTTATCATCTCTTCTTACCCCACGTGACGCGAACCCGGTCTACCTCAGTTACCCCCCGGCACGCCAAACAAGGCGTGTCCTCACGAGTAGAACATTCAGTGGTAGATTAAAGGAAGCATTGAGACCCCGTCATTGTACTAATCGCGACGAGGCTCTTCTCTGAGAAGTTATTCTTTAAATAAACGCGCTACCCCTAAAATTACTCGTGACACTATGATATATGATATATTTTGAGTATTAAGTGGTACTGTTATATTTAATAGGAAAATTTATAATAATTAAATATTTTCAAGGGCTGATGTGCCCTTATTCTCTTTAAACAACTATGTTATCCCATTTTCATCTTCTTTAAAACCTCCCGCAAACACCACCGCACGTGCCTTCACACATACATCCATACATGTATACATATACACACATACACCCACACCCACCCCCACCTACTCACCCACCCAAACACACTCACTCACACCACACGCACATACTACTCACAAGATGCGCATCAGCTTGGAAACGGGTCAGATAAGCCCATTTTGCCCCTCTTTAGCGGTGACTTTTTGTCATATCCTGATTAAAAAAATATTTTTTCTTCAAAAAAATACGTTTGAACCATGATCAGTTGATCTCTTGGGGCCGTGAACGCTAATTTCACTGTCTAGTTTACATTAAAATTGTAATATTTCCATTGCCTCCTGTATATTTTCCGATGCGGGGATTTTTGAGGACTTTATTTCCGGTGATAAGGCACTGTCTTAAGAAGCAAAATCAGTCATCAGATGTTATGAATTAATTTTGTTGGATTTGGGCTTCTTTTTCGGTATAATTCCTGTACTATGAGGCGACATCTGGTGTCAGTAATCGGTGAACTCATTAACATTTTCGTACTTTACCAAACACAATATAAAGGCTCACTTTGGGTCACGAGGATGGAAAAAACTAAGATGGCAGTTTGCTAGGAATTTCTAGGAGACAGACTCTCTAAATGGGACTCTGTTTCAAAAATGTGGAAAAAATGGATTTTTCAAGGAAAATGTAAAAATATCGATTTCTAGATAAAAAAAAAGAAGGTTTTTATTTTGTTTTTTTCACGTAAAATATATTTTTAGAATAGCCGATTACTTAACGAAATTCTACGCCCAAAATTGTATTAGAAGACACTTTGAAAATGGTGATGCCTTTTATACAATTGAGCAGTGATCCAGTTAAATATAAACTTTTCGCTACCATACCACATTATTTAATATTTTGTTACTGGAGAACCGAATAAATAATCTGAAGCAACAAAACTCCCGTATGTTAAAGAAGGGGCATAATATGCTATAACCTAGAAAGGAAAAAGGGAAAAATACTGAAAATTAAAAGCTGGTTTATACAGTGAATCTACAGGCAGTATTGATGTCACCCAAGTCAAACGTTAGTAGTTTGCATTATAAAACCAAACTGTGTATACACAATTAATATTTTTTGTAATTTAAAAAATAAAGATGGTTCCGTTATTTTTGGAACGAGTGTGAAGGAGGCCTAACAGCGAAGGAGTTTGCATCCAGTTTTCATAATTTTATTGAAGTTCAGATCCTGCCCACAATGAATAAGAGTGAAGAAAATCCTGAAATTATGATCTACAGTGATGGGTGTTCACACCAAAACCGAAATAGAACCATGTCAAATGTAATTATTAACTTGGCTAAAAGCCATAAAATTACAATTAAACACAAATATTTAGAAGTTGGGCACACCAAAATGCAAGTTGATTCGATGCACTCTACCATTGAGAGACAGGTAAAAAATAAAAGAATTAAGGTTCCTGCAGATTATGTCTACCATAGTAGACTTGCAAGAAAAATCCAAAATTCTATAATGTGGAATATCTAGAGCATTCCTTCTTTAAGTTTTTCAGGAAGAATGAAACCCTAAAAAGTATAAGACCTGGAAAGTTAAAAGGCGATCCCAAGGTAATTTATACCAATAGTTGTTTTCATTCGCAGTAATAAAGTAGGTACCACTAATATCAACTTTTATTAGGTAGCTGATATATGCGCTATTATATACCATTGCCTTTATAACGTCAATGTTATATACCTACACCCCTCAAGATATAGTTATTTACATTACTAGATGCGAAAGTAAATTTTTTGGTGTAAGGAGGTTTTTGAATAGCCGAGGCGAAGCCGAGGCGATTCAATACCTCCAAACACCAAAAAAGGCTTTCGCATCGTGTGATGTATTAAATTTTTTCTACTACTTTCTCTCTGATCAATATTATATTCAAATTACAATGATTACCTGTAAAATAATCCATGACAACTAGTTATTTGAGTACTGTCAAAGTCTGTCAGAGTTTTTGAATTGTTTAATTTCGCTAGTCTAAAATGTTCTCTTAAGACCAAAACGTTGCTATTCAGAAGGCGGCTGAGTTTGCATGTGCCTCACAGTTACCCGAGAGGTCGAAACACAGATACTATCACGTATAACCTGTTTTTAGAATGGTTGGCGGATAAAACCGTTTCTCAAATTGACGAAAATGTGATGTTAGCGTACTTCCAAGAGAAATCTGAAACCTTATCACCTCCATCCCTATGGTCGCAATATTCCATGCTTAAATTGACTATTTCTGTGAACAAAAATCAAGATATTTCGCAGTATAAGAAACTCATTGCATTTATTAAACGAAAAAACGATGGTTACGAAACTAAAAAATCAAAAATTTTCAGAAAAGAAGAAATAAGAAAGTTTCTACTTGACGCTACTAATTATAGCTATTTATCAATGAAAGTGATAGCAGTAATGGGAATAGCTGGAGCATGCCGGACCGATGAGATCCATAAAATGAAATTGAAAGACGTCGAGATCAAGGATGACGTAGCTATTGTTAAAATCATCCAGAGCAAAAACAAAATTCAAAGAAGTTTTGTGTTAACCGATGATGGAGGTCCAGTTTCTTTTGTGAGGTTACTACAAGATTACATTAAAGTTAGGCCAAATAATGCACAAGACAAACGCTTGTTCTATCCTTATGAATGAGGTAGGTGTGTGAATCAGGTGATTGGAAAACACACTATTTCGAATGTTCCCAAAGAAATAGCCAAATTTTTGAAACTTGAAGACATAAATAAATACACTGGTCACTCGGTTACAAGAACATCAGCTACGTTTCTCGCAAATGCTCCAGGTGTCTACATTTTGGATTTGAAAAGACATGGCGGTTGGAGGTCTTCGTCCGTTGCGGAGGGATATATTGGTGATTCGTATACTAATAAAATTGAAATTTCCAAAAAGATCTTACATGAAAATCCTACTTTTATTCCATCTAACGACGCGAGACTCCGTGAGAGTGACAAATAGAACGAGTTTTAATATGGATAATAACGAGACTTTAATACGAAGCGGCGGCGAAGCTTATAAATTGAATAACATTCCATCAATTTATCTTTCCAACTGTTCAAATTTCACTGTTAACCTTAATGGTAATAAATAATTATTATTTAAGTTTTATATCATTGTTATTATACCACTTGTTTCTTCAGTAAACAGGTATAAGCATTTTGTTATTAAATTTTTTTCCAAAATTCGGTTGAATAAATACAATAAAAATTTATTACGAGTATTCGTGTTTTTTTGTCCTGGTCCCGAAAGTAGTACTTTCGTAGCTAGCAACGTAGTCCTTTCGTAGCTAGCGACGTATAATATTCAGGTAAGTTTAAGGTTTACTTTCGTTATGTTTCGTGTTGCGAATGCCCGAAAGTTCATTTATATATACAGTAGTAGAAAAAGGTGTTTTACAAGGTGCGATTCGGCGACTCATGGAAACTACTACCACAGAGACAGCAACTAGTTGTAGTAAAGTTATGGGATGAACTGGACATTTAATGATAACCTACGCCACGAATGGCATTATGTTGTTTAGTTACTTTATTTACTTTTTTTAAGAAAGAATAATTTTTTTATTTCTTAAGGTTGGCATCCATTTGCAAAATAACTAATCATGTTATTGCTAGGTTGATAGTCATGTTTCTTTCAGCGCTAACCCCTTAATATATATATTTTTTAGTATAGAACATGCTAACTCCATTTTTTATTAATAAAAATTAGTTTTCATAACTTTTTTCTGCAGACTGTTTTATAAGTATACCAATAACTTTAGGGCGATAAGTGTATTATCACGGCACATCATGATATTATGTTGGAGGTATATTTTGTAAGGTCTAAAGGTACCATTACTAAGTAGAAAAAATGGTGTACGGGCCGAGTACATGTACGGGTGCTTGTCTATCTGACAATATAAAAAAGCGACAGGTGGGATTATTGATGTTTTTGTAAGAACTGTCACGAGAAAAAAAATCGTACAAAAGAAGATTAATACATTTTCTTCGATACCCATTGCGATATCTACCGCACGATAAACTGTTTGATTCTCTGTTGAGGAAACACCCCGACATGTGTACTAGCTTTCGTTTTTCACCGTATAGTTTGGTGATAACACCCTGTATGTCCGTAGTATGAATGAGCCATAATTAAATTCCGAATATAGGTATTTATTTCACCCCAGGTAACGAAATTTTGTGTATTTCAGTTACTCCTTAGTCCGAACCTGGATTGTCGGTATAATAGATTTCGTTGTATGCAACCATCGCCTTGAAAACAATTTAATATATCTTTGTCTTTGTCAGTGATGTGTAAACAACAATATGTCGAATAAAGAAAGAACATTTTCTACCCTCTCAAAATGCATCCCGCGCATTTTGCCATTCTATTTCAGTTTGCCGCCTGATGCCGGTAGGAAAAATTAAATTTAGTGCAGTACAATCGTTCACTCGAATCGAAAATCAGCTAAAAAGTTGAAGTTCCGGTGGCGACAAAATCTGTTGGGCCATTTTCTCATTTTGTTTGCACAGATATTTAGAAAATATTTGTGGTAAACTCTGTTCTCTTTGTCCAAGCTTGGACAAAGAACTCTTTTCGGCGTTTTAACGCATTTTCTCGAAGACAGAAACGCCATAGTGTCTCGTCTCTCCTGTTGCTGTTGTAGACGATAGAAGAAGGTAAAATGGCGGATGGAAATTTGTAGTTAGACAAATCTATTCCTGCACTCAAGATTCGAATCAAATGTTCCAAGTCTTACATCCATGGTGAAGTTAAGGTGAGAGAATCGAAGAAGACAGAAAGTACAAGGTATTTTGTGTGAACGAAGGCAGTTAGTTGAAAAAGAACGTTAATTAAAGTCAGTAAAGAAAGGAATTATCTAGTTCATTTTAGACCTAAATAATCAAGAAGTTTAGTTAGACATTTAATCATAGTTAACCGTATATACAGTACTTATTTAGTTTTATGTGAATGAAGAATGAATGCCTGAAAGATGTTAGGAATCATTGTATATATTTATCACATTTAATGCAAATTAATTTTTGCATTATTAAAGTACGTAATACCTAGAATACATGTTTCAATTCACACCCTATGAATAAAACCCCCACCACCCTATTTTAATACAGTCCACTAATTAAAGTGGTTAATTATAAAGATAATTACCACCCCCACCTTTGTGGTCATAAATGATTCAAAAATAATTGTTTATGCCGACCAGTATCTACTTCAAAGATCCTTCAGTTAGGAACCTGAAGCTCAACCATCTGAGCAAGAAAGCCCTCCCATCTTTTAAATCCCGCTGTCCTGTTCCAAGTTCTTTTTTTTAACCGAGGGATAAGTGATGCCTTCTGCCGAAGAGTAATAGTACCTAACTAAATATTGGTTGTTAAGCCCCACTAGCAGTTAATAATTATATGTTAATCCTATTGACGGTATAGTGATAGTGCATGTTACCGATACGAAATACACTATAACAAAAATCATAACAGCCGACAATCTAGTTCACGGACTTTACTGTAAAATTTTACGTAAAGGAAATATGAGTTTATTTATGCTGTGCCTAATAGCATTAGATCTTAGTTTATACTTAGCAATAGAATTATTCAAGTAAACGTTTGCTGCTGGAAGTTGTTCAGCTGATATAATCGTCGATGTATGTTGGATTTGATATTTATTGGTTTGTGATACCAAAATAAATAAAAAATAAGTCGGTCGTCATTTATAGGGTAATTTTTCAGTTTAACAATCATTGGAATTTGTAAAAACATTGTTTTCTTCTTTATTTAGAAAATTTTGGAAAATGAGTCAAGATTGGAAAATGTTGACATTTTGTGGTGATTAGAGGCAGTTTCTGGTGGATTTTATGGCAGATTTCGAGGAAAAATTTTATATTTAGCATATCGATGCGTATAGTTTTTGTGGTAAATAAGTAGATTAATTTGCTTAAAATCTTATTTTCAACGATTTTAAGACGGAAAATGGGTCAAGATATGCGATTTTGAGCATTTTTCAAGCCATTAGTAGCGGTTTCTGCCAATTTTATGGAAGATTTCGAGATAAATAACTGTTGAGGCGTTTGTGGTCGTCTTACTTTCAACCCCCTGACACTCAGGGCACCTACCCCTAAAATTTTAAATGGCAACCTCTATTTCTTTTGAGTTCCTTATAGGTAATTCTAGATAAATTCAATATTTTTTCTCCGATTGACAGCAAATATTAATTTTGCAGACCCATATCAATCAGCAAAGTATTACTTTTTCTGTCCAGGCAGCAAAGTAAGTACTTTGTGATTAGTCTCCATGGGAATAAAACGTCTGACATAAGTTGTCAAACTATAATTATTATGGACATATACATTTCCATAGCAACCAACCGTTCCAACAATTGCGATTCTATCAAATTTTGTCTTAATTTATCACTACAGGAAAAATAAAAAGATTGTGGGAATTGTAATAATTTGCAAATATACAATATACATATATCATTATAAACAATCGGAGAAAAAATTATATGTTCAACTCGGCAGCAAAGTAGATTGACTGCCTTAGCTGAATTCCTAGCCTCGCTACGCTCGGCTATGAACTATCAGCCGCGGCAGTCAATCTACTACTTTGCTGCCTAGTAAAACAAATAACTATTTTTTGTCAAAATTCAAGTATTTAACCTCACGAATGCATATGTGGCACGTATTTATTTTCTAAATTGAAATAATGCAACTTAAAAAAAAAGTATAATAACGAAATTGTCAAATTCTTACCTTTATAATTATTTTATAAATTGTTCAAAATGGGTTCCATTATTTTCTAAGCACAAGTACAGTCGATATTCAAACTGTTCGCGGACTTTTTGAAGATTCTTAGGTGAAATAGCCCTACATTCTTGTAATTTTTTTTTGTTGCAGTTGTTCAATCTTGAGTCTGGTTGGGTTTTGAATACAACGGATTTCGTGTGATCCCATTGAAATAAATCGAGCGGTGTGAGATCTGGGGACCTAGGTGGCCAGTCAATGGGTCCTCTCCTACCAATCAACTGCTTCGGATAATGATTATTCAACCACTCTCTTACTGGGCGTACATAATGAGGAAGTGCTCAGTCCTACTGGAAGTGCAGCAAGTGTTCATCTAGAGCAAGATTTCCATTTGCCCCCGTGTGATTTTTCATCTCATGAATTATAAGAGGCTCTATACTAATGTCTAACATTTCACCATTTAGGCTTTCACCTGTGTCATAGCCTAAGGAAAACTATAGCCGCGACACTCGGCTCGTTTAGTGGGGTACGGAATCAAATTTTCTCCGTGAAGCTCAGTGAAGGGAGGACACCACGCAGTTGGAACTCGATGCCAATCATACACGCTTACCTGGGCCGGAGTGCAATAAATTTTCATAGGAATTAAAATAGAAAAATATTCGTTGTTTGGGTAAATAGACGTTATGCGTATATATTGTTTTGTTTGTATGTTATATAAATAAGTTAATGTTTATGTGTTAAAATGGTAAAAGAACGGCAGAATTAAGCAGCTAGTTAGTTTGTTTATTTAAACTTAAATTTGATCATAAGGTATCGGAATCGGTTCAAATGACTAAAATAAATTGGAACTAACTGAAACCAACCGAAAGTTAATTGAACGACTAACCAAAGCTAGCCAAAAGTAACCATAAGCTCCAAAACAGGCTAAAACGTACCTATCGTAATAGGATACAAAAATTAAAGTAAGTTAAAACTAACCAAAACGAAAGGAATTTAAGCGACTAACCAAAAATATTAAATTTGCTTATAACGTATAGGAACCGATTCAAATGACTAAAATAAATTGGAACTAACTGAAAGTAACCGAAAGTTGATTGAATGACAAAACAAAAGTAACTAATAGCACAAAAACGGACTAAAACGTATCGGAACAGATTAAAAATGTTAAAGTAAATTAAAACTAACCCAAATTAACCGAATATTGGCAAGTAACCAAAGACATTAAAATTGGTTATAACGTATCGGAACCGGTTCCAATGACTAAAATAAATGAAAACTAACTGAAATTAACCGAAAGTTGATTGAACGAAAGTAAGTTTAACCCAAATTAGCCGAATTTTGGCGACTAACCGAAAGTAATCAAAAACTTTAAAATTGGTTACAACGTATCGGAACCGGTTCATATGATTTAAATAAATTAAAACTAACTGAAATTAACCGAAAGTCGATTGAACGACTAACCAAAAGTAACCAAAAGGGCTAAAACATATCGTAACAGTTTAAAATTATTAAAGTAAGTTGAAACTAACTCAAATTAACCGAATTTTGGCGGCTAACCTAAATTAATTAAAAACATTTAAATTGGCTATAACGTATCCGAACCGATTTAAATTACTAACCTAAATTAAAACTAACTGAAATTAACCTAAAGTCGATTGAACGACTAACCAGAACTAACCAATAGCATCAAAAAGGGCTAAAACGTATCGTAACAGATTAAAAATATCAAAATAAGTTGAAACTAACCAAAATTAAGCGAATTTTGACGACTAACTTGAATTAATTCAATAACTAAAATAAACTGAAAGTAACCAAAATCTGATTGAAAGACTAACCAAAACAAACCAAAAGTAACTAAAAGTACTAAAACGGACTAATTTTGGCGACTATCCTAAACACTAAAATTGGTAATAACGTATCGGAACCGAAAGTAATCGATAGTTGATTGAACGACCAAGTTTTGGCGGCTAATCAAAACTAACCAAAAATATTAAAATTGGTTATAATGTATCGGAACCGGGTTATGACTAAAATAAATTAAAACCAAACGAAAGCTGATTGAACTAACCCAAACTAACTAAAATCAACAAAACGGACTAAAACGTATCATAAATTACAAAATTTAAAGTGCCCAAAAATAATCGAAAATTAATAATATGGAAACATTCATAAAATATATACGAAGGGTACAGGGGAAAAACGATCTAAGCGCCATTTCCATAGGAAACTTTTATTATTGATTTCACAGAAAATTTTATTCTTGATAAAAGTTGGTGCTTGGAAAAAACTAATTTTGACAAAGTTAAATTAAGACTAAGTATTACAGGGTACTTAAAAAATACAAAATTGGTGGTTAAAAAAACAAAAACTTAGGAATATCGGAAAAGCTTCTACAGGAAAAATAAAGCTCCTATAAAGGTAAAATAAAAGTCAAATACCATTTTTTCCAAAAGTGCATCGTTGCTGAAAAAAATAAGGACAAAATTAAGAAAAAGCGGGTTTTTTCAGTAATTGAAATGGATTTTCTCCGCAACGGTGCGGTGCACTTTTGGAAAAAATGGTATATGACTTTTATTTTTATCTTAATACGAGCTTTATTTTTCTGTAGAAGGTTTTCCGATATTCCAAAGTTTTTGATTTTAACCATCATTTCTGTATTTATTGAGTACCCTGTATAACTTATCTTTAATTTAGCATTGTCAAAATTAGTTTTTTTTTCGAACACCAACTTTTATCAAGAATAAAATTTTCTGTGAAGTCAATAATAAAAAAGTTTCCTATGGAAATGGCGCTTAGATCATTTTTCCCCTGTACCCTTCATATGTATAGACATTTTATAGAAATAACATGTTTTTAATTTTTTTATTAGTCTTACAATAATTTCATCATTTAGCCATGTTGATTTCAGTTTGACGATATAATTGAATTATATTTCAATAAAATAGGTCTCAAAAGAGCGGGACATATTTTCCGATTTTCGAATTCTTCTAAAAATTCTAGATAAATTTCATGTAGCATGTCGAATAGCCTCCTTTCCATTTAAAGAATTTGATCTGTTTAACTTAGCGCGAAACGATTTGCATCTTCTTATCTTAGTTATTTAGTAATTATCTAAATATACGAAATTTTCGGTTTGGTGGGGAGCATTTTCCAGGTTGTGGTTATGTGGAAGATAAGAAAGTGCAAAACATTTCGTTTGACAATAAACAGTTCGTATTTTACCATAAAGGCGTAAGTCTCAAAAACATTGTTTTTGCCGGTTGTTTTTCGCAAAAGTCGATCGTTATCCACATATATATCCATGATTTCTGATTTGATCAGCACCTTGATATCATTTTGATTCGCTGTACCTTTTTTGGTTCTAAAGATCCGAAGGTAAACAAAAAAGCAAAATGTAGTGTTGGTAGCCAAGTTTTTTCTAGATTACATATAAAACAAACATCAATAATTTCCTGACATAAAAGCCTACTTTATATATTTTTTAAATAGAACACCCTGTATATTACTACATTTTTGGACTCTCTAGTGAAATCAAAACACATGTGGTGTATAATATCCTATACCTATCTTTAGCTGTTTACGAAATATTGACAGTTGAAAGTCGGGCATTTTGACAGGCTCTAAACCGCACGAGATCAAAGAAAACGGGTTGCACATCTCTATCTTAGGTTTTCATAAGCTATCGAATGACAGCTACAATTTAACCGGAGGTTTAAAAGTTCCGGTCAATTTTATTCGCGGGTTAAATTCAAAGTTACTGTCATTTGACAGCTCATGAAAACCTAAGACAGGAATATGCAAACCGTTTTCTTTGCTCTCATGCGGTTTAGATTTCAAAGCCTATCAAAATGTCAAAATGCACGACTTTCAACTGTCAATATTTCGTAATCACCTAAAGAAAGATAGGTATAAGATATTATACACGAAATGTGTTTAGACTTCTCTAGAGATTCCAAAAATGTAGTAATATACAGGGTGTTCCATTTAAAAAATATAGAGTAGGCTGATATGTCAGAAAATCGTTAGTGTTTTATTTTATATGTAACGTAGAAAAAAAATTGGCTACCAACCCTACATTTTGCTTTTTTGTTTAACTTGATATCTTTAAAAACAAAAAAGTTACAGCGAATCAAAATGTTATCAAGATAAATTGAACGCACGGTACAGGTTGCTCCGAATTAGCGTAATTGTGCACTTCATGCATAAACTAGTTCGTGAACTATAGCTAGATCAAAAATTTACTTTCATTTCACCATCTTGACAATATTTTTATCTAGCGAATAAAAT
The DNA here is from genome assembly GCA_016904865.1 of Pissodes strobi. Classification (NCBI taxonomy): domain Eukaryota; kingdom Metazoa; phylum Arthropoda; class Insecta; order Coleoptera; family Curculionidae; genus Pissodes; species Pissodes strobi. The sequence continues at coordinate 55,622 of JAEQML010042979.1, read as the reverse complement.
GAAAAAGCTGGTACGTTTATAAAATTGTGCAGGTTGCTAAGAATCTATATAAAACAAAATTATGTACTTATATAAGATCTTTTTTTAGCTTAGAAGAAATCAAAATTTTCAAAATTATTATTGCAGATCTTCAGAAGTTCGTCTAAAACCGTAACTACTTGTGCAAAATAAAATCTCATATAAAAAAACTTTTGTTGTGTATAGATCTTGTTGATATTTAAAGATTAACTTGGAGCTTATATTCTATTATAGTTATATTCAGCATTCAAGAATGCTGTACTTACTACAAGTAATCTACATTCGCCATTCTTAATTTCACTTCAAAATACATTTTTAACTATTTCTTTCAGGTGTAATGTTTAGATAAATATCCGGCTCTCTTTATGCAGCTTTTTGGATCAAAAAAATGGTTATTCTCTACTCGAAATAAACAGTATTTTATAAATCATATATTTTGTGATGAAAGTTTAAATAAAATAATAGGGGAGAGTAACAATTTTAGTATATAACGTTCCAAAAAATTTTAGTACGGCTCACTTCACTAATGATTGCCGGGGGGTTGACGTCAAGTTAGATTTATTTATTTCCTCCCCACTACATAGTGATAAAGTTGGTCCTCGCTTCTCAAAGGTGCCGCGCTTAAGTGTCGCAGCTATAGTTTCCTTTAGGCTATGCCTGTGAAGAGAGAACGAATGCTAGTATTGCCTAATATACCCGCCAAAACATTTATTTCTTGAGGATATTGTGTATGCCCCTCTCTAATAAGGTGAGGAATGAGGATTGAAGTAACTCCAATAACGGCAGTTTTGTTTGTTGACCTTGCCATTTAAGTAATAAGTGTATTCGTCACTATAACAGACATTTTTTTTATTAACAGAAGCTGAGCAATAATCCTGTTGATTTGGTGATAATTTCGCAAAACCCAATACGTTTGTCCGGGTCATCATCTCCTAATTGGTGAGTAATTTGCAGATTGTATGGGTGAAATTTGTGAAGTATCACTACTTTGCGGATTGATTCATGCGACAGTCCAGTTCGTTGTGCAACTTCACTAAGTGACGTTGTGGGTGCCATAGCAACTTGACCAAGAACCTCATTAAGCAATCTTCGCCCATCCCTCTTCTTATTGCAAACATATACAGTTTCCTCAAATTTTTCTACTAAGTCTCGGATGTATTTGGACACAAGGTCCAACATTTTTCCCCTGACATATTTTAATAAATATGCTAAGCAACGATTTTAGCTCTATAAATAAAAATCATTTCTACGCGTTCAGCAATAATGTAAACCACTTTAAGAAACAGGTACAACATCAACAACAATACGACAATATTTTAAAGCTATTGAAATTGTTTTTCGCTAATCGAAGATGTATCTGAAATGAATTAATGAGCATCACGAGTCAGAAAAATAAAGAACTGTACTTATCACTAAACTTCTAACTAATATCAGTATAAGCATGCAAAAGGAGAAACCGAGGTTCGAAGACGCCCAAAAAAAATTAGTTATTTCCTGTTTTGTAGGGGCGAAAGAATTTAAAACGTAGTTTTTAAATAAATATTTAAAAAAAATGGCTGTGACGGGTCACTGAATCTAAGCCCCTTTAAGTTGTATTATTTCAATTTAGGAATTAAGTACATCCTACACATGCATTCGTGAGGTTAAGTACTTCAATTTTAACCAGAAGAAAATTAATATGGAATTTATCTAGAATTATATAAGGAACAGAAAATAACAAAAGAAATAGGGGTTGCCGTTTAAAATGTTAGGGATGGGTGCCTTGGGGGTCAAGGAGTTGAAAGTAATACGACAACAAACGTCTCAACACTTGTCCCCTTTTATAAATTGACCTGTTTCGCCAAATTTTGATATTGTCATTAGTTTAGGTAATATTAAATGCTGTTCACATTCAAATTGACACAGTTCAACCCTTTGCCACTAACGCACACGATCGTTCACCGCCTATCTTCAACTGCTTTCCAAATAACCAATATTTAGTTGACATTTAAAAGTTAATTGATGCAGAATGTTTTATGTAGTGATGAAAACTAGAGAAAGGAAATTATTAGGGCCACATTTGAGAAAATTAAATTCTGCGAAGCAAAAACCTCCCAATACAACCGTTCTAACTTGCAGATCTTGCGTAGAGAAACAATCGAGTGGAGAAACCGTGTCTGTTCTGATATCAAATTGACATCAGCAGACTTCAATTAGGCACAGACAGCATATAATGACAGAGGTCGAAAACAGTTTATAGAGACACATTTTTTTGAATGGACGTGCGAAACAATAAAAAAGCAGACAAAGAAGTAAAAACAAGCTCTTGATAAAAATGAATCTGCAAACATTTAATTTTTTTCTTTATTCTTAAACAATATGTTAGTTTGGGTCAGATCATTAGCATATTAAATAATTTATTTCTCGGTAGTCAGTTCTTCATTATCACCTAAAACTATAAGATCTTAGATACTGTCAAAGATTATTATGCATTATGCTACGTAGTATATAACGCTCCTTGTATTAGCCATCAAATAATGAATGCAAGCATTGTTATAATAATTACTTAAACTTCACTTGAAACACGCATATTTTCTAAAATTTAACAAAAATTACTTACGTAGAAACAAGCACTTAAGTTCTTATATTCCTAAATTTAATATGGTGTAAAATAACATGACTAAAATTTAAAATGACTTATAGCCACAGCCATAAACGATAGTTTACGTAAAGATGTGCTAATTAGTGTATTTGCGTTTATCGCATCAGAGTTATCGACGCATTGGAATCTGAATAAATACTACTAATAAACAATGAGTAAATATATTATATAATGGAGATTTAGAAGCAGTCTTGAAGTATTATGGTATTATAGCAAATATATTCTTCAGATGTGAAGATTAGGTAGGTAATGAATGGTATCGCTTCAGTTTACGTCCCAAGATACAAAATTTATGTTGATCGTATCAGTTTCCATATCCTGATGAACAAGGTTTTTAATTCTGGCAATTTTTTTTAACTCTAATTGGGCCATACTTGACTTCATGTAAATAAACTGGAGGAGTCCCGTGAGCGGAGAATGTGCAATTAGCGGATGATAGGGCTCTTGTATTTTATCTACGATATTTATTCCCACGTTAAGAGATGCTCATTTCTCAAACACGTAGAGCTAATTGGTTTTCGCATAATAATCTGATTATAACCCAAAATAAGCAAGTATTCTTATCTCACAAATTGCTTCTGGATTCGCATTAAACATCATCTAGGAGATTTGTAGGTTTATTTCTTGGAAGCTAGAAATTGGGAATATAATTAACTTTTTATCAAAAGAAAAAAAAAAGCAAATATATCCCCAATTAACTCCTCAGATTTTGGAAGAAGCTTATTATGCTTTGTTTAATTCAGGGTAGGGTGGAGCCGCCATGATGATGACAATGGTGTGGATGACGAGATAAAGTTCGCAGAGGACACAAAATACAAAATTCATACTGAAATAAATGTAACCAAATTTTCAGGTAAACCCAGATTTCTGTTTTGTTTGTTTCTTGGTTCCATCAGGGCCTGGCAGAGAAAAGACCGAAACATCGCGTGTAAGAAACCGAGACTGAAACGGGGGCAAAATGAAAAGTAGTGGTGCTTGAAAACAAGGAAAATTAGCCAATTATTTTACTTCAAATGCTCATAAAGCTGCTCTTTCTGACTATTCCAAGTGTAATCTGGTTGCATTGATGCTTTTTTAGACATAAAACTCGTAATATTCTTATAGAGGAGAACCGAATTTTAAGTTATAACAAAGCAATTGTAAAAATATTGTTTAATGTAGGCTGTAGCTATGACTTTAAATAAGCAGGGCATTGCATTTCGGGGCAATGAAGAAGCTGAAAATGTTGTACAAATTGTCAAACTCATGGCAAGACATAGCAATTTGTTCAAAAAAAAAAAACGGTTGGATGATGTTTGTTTGCGACCATACCTACTTAAGTTCAAAGTCACAAAATTAATTTATGGACTTATTAGGAAAAAAAAGGAAATTACGTTTTGATAATGAGATAAACAATTATTAATTTTTTACAATATTAGCAGATCATACGCCAGATTCTCCTAATAAAGTATTCTTTCTATAGTAATAAGAACTATGAATAACAACGGAGTACCCCAAGAAAGATTGCTTTGTGTTGTAGAAGCTGTTGATAAATCTGAAGCTGGCACAGGCCAACAAATATTAGATACCCTAAATAGTTACCATATGTATCTAACTTAGCCTTCCAATCATACGACTTTGCTTCTGCTATGTCCGGAAGATTCAGTGGGACTCAAAAGAAGAGGTCAGATTTACTGGGTCGAGAAATTCCATAATTTGTTCCCTGCCAAGCACACGGAACTAATACCGCCATGGAGCATTGTTCTAAAGCAGTGTGACTTTTTAATCCAGGTACAAAGAGGTACCAAACGCTGAGAGATAGTTTACAACAGATAGAAAAAACTTTCCAAAATTAGATGGACTGCTTGTGCAGAAACTTTAAATGCGGTAAACACTTCAATGGAAATTATTTTAAAGACTCAGGAGGATATTTCTACAAATATCAATGTCGACAGTAGTACTAGAGAAAAAGCATATTATGGTGTTTAAACGTATTTCAAATTTTGATTTTATCTGCTGTTTATTGTTTTTAAAAACTGTTTTTTTTTGTTTGTTTGATACCGAAATTCTAGAATTCAACCAGTTAAATGTATAAATGGTAGGTTGGTAGGTACTAAAAATATCCTGCAAACCATTAGATCAAATCCCGATTAAGTAAATAACCTAACTGAAGCCTCCAAAATGTTTGCTGCATCATTGCATGTCAATGCAGATGAGGATTTTAAAAGACATCACAGACGGAAAGTTACTGCAAAAAGATGTGAGGAAAAAAAATGAAAATGCCGCTCTTATGAATGTAAACGAATTTTAGCGCCACCAATTCTTTAAAGTTTTAGATGTCTTAATCAGTTTTTTGGAAAAAAAGAACTTCGGCTATGTCCTCGAAATTATACAACCTTTTGTACAAATATTTTCTTTCCTATTGTCCAAAACAGCAATTTTGGACAATAAAAAACCTGATCCAGCTTTTTTACAGGGCGAACTAGAGGTATTTTTAGATATTTCTATAGAGAAAATGGTGGCTTCCATGGATGATGTGATGAAAATTGCCATCAAACAAAAATATATTTTAAAAGAAAGTTTTCTTTTTGTCAACTTATCTATACCGCCTCGTTTTGAATTGCAACAAACGAGCGTAAATTTAGCACTCTAAAATGCGTAAAAAAACATATTAGGTACCACCATGGCTAATGACCGGTTAAATTCCTTGTTCGTTTATATATTTTTTTTACTATATTTTTTGAAGTGTTTTCGTTTTCTTTTTTATTAAATATATTTATTAAGTGTTTTCGTTTACATTTTTTAAGTAAATTGTTTTTGTTTTTAGTTTTAACCTGGTAGCTTAAATTTGGATTTCATTTTAATTTTTAGATTTAGTATGTTGCATTTTTAACATTTTAAAGCGTATAATTTTGTAATACTTAATAAATAGATATGTATACATAAAAAGGTCAGTTGTTTTTTTTATCTTCACCCCACCCTAAACTAACCCAAACTAACCCAACGAGATCTTACCGCGTCTGCAGTTTACAAATATGCCTCCGGGGCAGGGTGACCACCTTTTAGCCGGATAAAAACCGGAGAAATTGTTTTGCCAGCGCATTCACCATTTTCACACATAGTTGACAAGAAATGTTTTTATTAAAATATATTTTCTAGAACGGAGTTTTATCTACAATACCGAAACATAATTATGGCACTCGACGCGCGTTTCGTTAACTATCAGGAAACGAGTTTTAATCATGTCGAGTGCAATAATTCTGTTTCGGTATTGTGGATAAAACTTCGTTTTAGGAAATGTTGCCGAAGGTTCCAAACCCCAACATAATTAAAATATATCTATACGAAACAACGCAACGCGTAACGAATATTTTTTAATCAAAAACAACGTTTATTTTCTTTAATAAAATACCCTGTTTTTGGAATATCTAAAATTTAACAAACTAACATTAAAAAGCTAAGTCTTAAGGTATTAAAACAAAATTAAAGTATATTTTTTATTGGTGCAAAATTTTAGTAAATTTTTTTGCGCATCTTTTGACAAATATTCTGCAAATTTCTGGCAGGTGAAATTATAGTTTAGTTTTGTGCACAATTCATTTTAACCAATTCCAGTTCAACTCGCATTTTATTTCTTTCATCAGTCCAAAGTCCAGACATTATCGAAAACACTGGTTCTAAATATGCATTGCTAATTGGGACTGAAAAAATTATTGAAATAAGTTTCAACACTACCAGAAAATTACCGCACTTAAACATCTTTACCCATATTTCATCCACAGACAGAAGTGAAAAATCTTCTTCTTGAAATTTTCCTATCGATACCTCGTCAAATAAATTGTCTTCATTAATGGTATTATCGACGAACGAAAACCGGAGATTTATCTGAAAAACCGGAGATCGGAGAACCGCTATGAAAATCCGGAGACTCCGGGTGAAAACCGGAGAGGTGGTCACCCTGCTCCGGGGGCGCAACCAAACAAAACTAACCTAAACTAACCCATGGCAATGCTCAAAATCAAGAAAAAAGAATTTTGAAAAATATATGAAATAGCACGTACGCATGCGTGAAGGCTCAAAATTGCGGTAGATATAGACGAGAATTACAGATCGTTGCCCAAATCAAAAGCGTCAAATGCCATCCTGGATAGTTTTTATTTTTTATGGTGTTTTGATTTGCACTAGAAAATAGTGATTAAATAAATTTAATAAAAATGAGTAGTCCTACACTAAGCAATCAAGTAACGTATGTAGACGATGCAGAGGAGGAAGCCAATGTTCTGGAAATGTAGATTGTTTGGATTAGTTGTTGAAGAAACGGTAAACGATTCGCAAATCATGTATTAATTGTGTCTACCAGCATTTTACACAGATTAAAAATCATGAGCCAGTTACAAATGAATTGATTATTTTATATTAATGTATTCACCTATCATTGAATAAATAAAAATAAACAAAATTAACGCGAATTATTTTATTAAACCTGCATTAAAGTATATCTGATAAGTCAGTTGCATTATCAAAAGCACACATAAAACTATTTATTAATACTTATTAGTTAATAAAACTACAAACTTAAAAAATCTAAACTCTTATACTGATTAATCACATATATGTTATATAACCATAGATTAGGTATGTTAAATTTGTTTGTTGTTCAACATCAATAAGTTCGAGTGCTTTTATTTAAAAAAAAAACTTTGCAAAACCATCATATAAACAAGAAACAATTTTGAGTCTTTGACTTTGACCTTAAACTTACTTAACCTCACAAATTCAGATTAATCGCTTTCATCAGTGAAAATTCTCCGACAAAAAAGATCATCGTCCAATCGCTCCGATTTGAATTACCGAACGGTTAAGATTTATTCCCTCTATATCTAGATGTCATAAACGAACGATTCAGATTAATCCGAGGGATATGAGGCAAATACCGAACGCGACTATTATCTGCCTGAACCTTGAAGACAAACACTAAAATAGATTTAAAACTGCCGAGTTTCGATTTTCCAAGGACTAAATTTTCCTAAAAATATACAGCATCCAGTGAGTTAGAATAAAGGAGAGACGACCTTACCCGAAACGGTATCACTACGCAGAGCTTATGGCTAAGGTAAACGTGTGCAAGAATGCGCACTTTGTAAATTAAACTTTATAGCTTTTTTTGGAGATATCTAGTAAATTTAACATGTAACATACTCAGTTTAAAGCGGAAGATATTTGTTAATTTTTTCATTCAATTTGACTTATTATAACATTAAATATAACTATATGCCAATGCGCACTCTTGAACGTGTGTCCGTCCAAGAGTGCGCACATGAAGGCATAAGAGTACCCACTCTATTTTCAATGGTTTTTTGGTAGGCTGTTGAGAAGTAAAATAATTAATGTAGGTTTCTGTGCGAAGCTTTTTACTTTATTTAAGTTAATTTTTAATAATTTTCAGATGCAAAGAGGTAAAATTGCCTTCAACATAAGTAATACAAGTTTAATGCTACCGACTATTACATTTTGAACACATTATCCAATCTTCGGATGGTGGATCCATCTCCGCAACCTGGACAATCAATTTTTTCTTCAATGGTATTTGGCATCTTTTTCCTTTTCTTTGTCAAACCTGGAGAATTTTTCTTTTTTTTCAGTGGTCTTTGGTATCTCTTTATTTGGCAAAAGTTTGGAATCAGATGTATTTATTTTTGTTTGATTTCCTTTTTCTTGTCTTCTTTAGCTTTTCGTTCTTAAATGGAGTGCTAGATAATATTTCTGATTTTTAGCTTTTGCTTTTGCGATGGCAAAGGGATAATACCGGATACTTTCACTGCCGTTACTAGGGATGTATCATTCTTTATTGCATGGAGATTCGGTAACTGTAAAGGTTCTGGAGATAAAAGTAACTTCTTTGCAAATGTCAAGAATCGTAATGTTAATTAGCTAATCTATTGAAGTGGGAACGACATCTCTAGAACAGCACGGGGGTGGCATATTTAAAACCGGTTTATCAACGTCCTTTGAATCTTATGGCGGTCGTGTGACATAGCCTGAAAATGAAAAATTGTTTGAAGTTGGAGCGGCATCTTTAGAGCAGCGTGGGTGTGGTGTATTAAAAACCGATTTATTAACGTCCTTTAAACTGCATAGCGGTGGTATGACATGGCCTGGGAAATCGTTGGAAGTTGGAATGATAACTTTAGAGCAGGTTGGAGATGGTGTATTAAAAACTGGTTTATCAACGTTATTTGAATTGCATAGCGTTAGTATGATATGGCCTGGACAATCCACTCCTAATTCCTCCTCTTCGTCACGTAGAGGTAAAGTTATCTCAATCCCTAATTGGAGCAAAATAACTTTCCTCAAATTGCAAAGGGCCATAAGGATAAAAAATGAATTTTGTGTTTTGAGCAAATTTGCTACCCTGGAATAAGCAGCATTGAATAAGCCTGCAACTTGCGTTTGAGTAATCACTTTTCTTAGGTTCGAAACCATTCACTTATCGCATTCGTTACTGTCGGCGGTTTTCAATGGCCCAAAAAAAACAACACCTATTGGTAATGGCTGTAGCTTGTGACTTGCGTGTAAGGGAAGCGAAAGTAAATCAATATAATTTGGTCTACAAATCGCGACGTGAGCTGTGATTGTCTAATATTAAAAGTACAGGGCTCTTTGCTGTAGGCTTCTTAAAGTTTTTAAAGTGCACTATCCATTTGTAAAACATATCGGTGTTGATAAATGCGGAGTCAGAAATCAATTTTAATGGCCCAGGTGCTGCATTCAAATAAAGTCCATCTGTTGTTCTTTTTCTATAAAATATTAGAGCCGGGGGAACGTAACAAGCAACGGTTATAAATTGTTCACACTCTTCGCTGGATACTTTACTCACAAGTTTTTACCCTTAGTTGTCAAAACCTTCAGTAATTTGCTTGGGATAGTGGAAAGGTCCGTCTCATCCATGTTAAGTATAGTCAAAGTCAAAATATGCTTTATTGTCCAAGATAAATCTCATTGACAAAGCTTTGTTAACAATTAAAACTACAACTAAAGTAAAACAAAGTATCACAAAAGTGAAACAATTTTCAAGACAAATATGAAAAAATATTCACAAATAAATACGCAAAGTCTACCTTGGAGGAACAATAGCAATAGCAAATTGTTAAGTATTTTTAAAATAAAACAGACAAACTAATAAAACAAAGTCTAAAACTTAACATGATCAAAAGCTCATTTAGTTGTTGACTAAAAAGAAGTCAGCAATCTTACGACACAAGTAACAAAAGTCGATACAATAAAGACAACCAACAACAATAAAAGAACAAATAAGAAGTCACCAAACAACTATAAAATAAAAAGGCATTAAATGTTCACAAAATTACCTGATGCATGATTAAATCGTTATCTTAAAGATTATCACAGTAATACTCAGTCAGAGTGTAGTAAGCTTTACCAACTAACAATGTATTTACCTTTTTACGGAACAATTTCAGTGATTGTTCTTGTTTCATACCTACTGGCAAATGATTGAAAATCTTTTTGCTTTCATAAATTATTGATTTCTTAGTTAACGTTGATGTAGGTATAGGTAAACTTCTTCTTATTTTTAAATATTAAAATAACCGTCTCCAATATGAAAATCGATACCAAAGTGAAAATTCTTCTTGAGATGAAAAATGGTCGACAAGATTCTCGATGCACTAAGTGATAAAGAGAGCGGAGAGCCCTTTTTTGCAATACAAATATAATATTAAAAAGTCCCTGACTACACATTCTCCAAAAAGCAATGCCATATCAAAAGCGCGATTCAACAAGGGCGTAGTATACGCTTTTGGCTGTAACCAAGCTAAGCTCTCTCGAGACAGTTCTCATTGCATAACATCCTGAAGCAGTGTGGTTATGTGCGGTTCAAATCTGATATCTCTGTCAACATCAAGACCCAAAAATTTAGCATGGGACAGGTTCAGCAAAGACCACTCATATCACATTTAAAACCAAGAATATTTGTTTTTTTTTTATTTAGGGCAAGCAAATTAAAGTCGAACCAACCCTTGACTTGAAGAAGATCAGATGACACCATTTCATATAATGATTGGGCGTTATCACTATGCCAAAGGATAGTAGTCTCGTCTGCGAATAGGGTAAATTTACCCTTTATGTCCACATTTACTAAGTCGTTAATATACGTGAGAAAAGAAACCGTCCCAATACCGAACCCTGCGGAACGCCGAACTCAATTAACCTGCTATCAGATCTTGCTGAACCCGTAGAAATGACCTGGCTTCTATGCTCTAAGTATGAGTGAAACCAATCCAAAACTTCCCCCCTGAAGCCAGTGTTGGAGCTTAAGCAGCAGTATTCTGCGATTTACACAGTCAAACGCTTTTGACAAATCACAGAACACTGCCGCAGAAGCACCACCCCGGTTTAATTCGCCATAGACTCCCTCCAAGAAACTGAAAATGGCATCATTAGTGCTTTTATGTTTTGAAAATCAAACTGATTATGGTTTAAAATATTATGACGTTCGAAATATGAGATGATCCTGCTTTTGGTTAGTTTTTCAATAATCTTCGAAAGGGTTGAGAGTAGTGAAATTGGCCGGAAACTAGACAAATTCTCGGGGTCACCCCCCTTAAATAGGGGTATAACTCTGGCCACCTTAAGACCAGGTGGAAAAACACCAGATGACCAAGAATGGTTTATCGCCTCACTGAGTACTAACAGGGCTGAGTAAGGCAAGTTCTGAAGTACTTGTACTGATATTTCATCGTCTCCGGAAAATTTTTTATTTTCCATCGTTAGGAAAGTTTTCTTTAGCTCATGCATATCAGTGGGATAAAAGCTAAATGAATTTGAAAATGACATATTGCTCCTCTTCTTAATATACTCCATTGGGTTATTACTAGGATTTATTTTTTCAGTTATTTTTTGGGCGATCGTACAATAATATTCATTGATTTCTTTAGGATCTTGCTGAAAGTCAAAAGGATGTCCCGTAATTCCTTGATATAAACTGTTTACAATACGCCAACTTTCCTTTTGTTTATTGTTTGACCGATCAACTCTATCAGAGTAGCAGAATTGCTTGGCAAGTTTAATCAATTCCCGGTAAGTGATTCTATATCTATTAAAGTAAGCGTTGAACAGTTCATTCCACGAAAGTTTTCTGATATAATGAAGGGATCGCAAGCTATTGGCTGATATTTTTAATCCCTTAGACCATGGTTTTCTATGCTTATGCTTAATGCGTCGAAGGGGAAAAGATATATTAAACTCTGTAAGATCACACTATGAAAGGTTTGTAGTGGATCTCCTGCACTGTGGCGTATATTTTCAGTTTTCAGAATGCTCTACCCAATGAATAAAGAATAGGAAGGAAGGAGCAAAATACGTATTGACATTAGACCGGATTGGTTCTTGCATATGGCGACCCAGATTACCAGTGGCGTCTCCTAAAACGATTGCACAACAAAAAAATAAATGCTTATACAATGTATTTATATAATTTTGTTGTTTATTACTTATTGGTACAGTGATCTCAAAAAAAGTTATAATTTATAAATATTGCCAACATGTATTTATAAATACGTGCGTTTTTTGCGGATCATTTAAATGTTTTAACTTTGCTAGCGACTTTAGGTATATTCGAAATAGAAAAATTAGATTCCATAGGATAAATTTCAGATGTGTAAACTTCATTTTATTAGCTAAATACCTATATAAAGAAATCTTGGGAAAATACCAAGAAAAAGTGGTATGTGAACAATTTTGTTTTAGCTATAATATGCTCTATGTTGTCCCATTAATTTTTTGGAAAATTAACCTTAGGTTAATAGGTAAGGTGAAGTTTTAAATAAAAAACATCACCAATTGACAATTATTCTAAATTACATGAATGATTATTACATGAGGGTTACGAGGTATGTAAAAAGCAGCACTTATCCGGAAAAGAAACGGAACTTTCTGTTTTTTTTTCTGATAATTTTTGTATCTAAATGTTAATGTAAACATATAAGTTTAGGCACCTGAAATTTACATACAGAAGTTTAATTTTCATATTTGAAATGGAAAAGTATCAAACATAACGTTAAAAATGTTATCCGTTAAATCCTATAGCTAGCATTTAAAATAACACTAAAATATCTAATAAATTAGTGGGCCTTAAGATATTTTGTAAAATTGTCTGTAAATTGCTGTCATTTACAATTTTTTTTTTGGGATTTTTCTTTCCAGTAATGCTTTTTTAGTACTTAAACGACTGAGTAAATAAAATGAAAACGAATTTTTGCAAATTTGGGGTTGGATTCGTTTTAAATAAGGCTTTACAGTATAGTATATTATATTATATGACTAAAGCTGGATTCATAGATTGACATAACATAAGCATAAGCATAAGAAGTTAAACATTCATATTTAAATTAGGCAATTTATAGATCGAGATAAGACACAACATAAGCTTGACATAAGAAGTTGACCAATATTCAACTTTTTATGCTATGTGCTTATGTTCGACCAATGAAAACACAGAATTTTAATTGTATTTACCTTTTGAGAGAATGACATATGCGATGTTCAATAAAGTTTGGTGTTTTGGCTTTTTGAATGCTTGTTCTTTTTGAGAATGGTAAGGATTTATAAATTAATATACATAAGACTCTATAATATACTTCTTTAAAAAATTTTAAACAAAATTATGAAATTTGTAAGGTTAGTATTTGCGATTTACGGCTCAGGCGCATAACATAAGCCTATATTTATAAACGGAGCATTTCTTGTAATGTGCTTACTGCTTATGCAATGCTATGTCTATGCTATGCTTATGTTATGTCAATCTATTGGAACATTGTTTATTTCTTTAGTAATATTATTGGAGATATTGCGTTAATTCATGTAGTGTTTAATTAGATATTTAGTGGTAAAGGTGCGTATTTTGGATTAAAGAAGCAAAGTAAACATGGTTAGTTGTGCAGCTTGTGGCCCTTCTAAAACTCTAACAAATTCAGAACTTGGGATAACATTTCATCGGTAAGTAGGTACCTACTTTACCCCTTATTTTTCTGGTTTTTACCATTAATAAAGCAAAATAATTATAAATTCTCTAATTGTTAACAAATAGGTGACAGATCTAATTATGGGCGTACCCGTAAAAAATATATCATCAAAAATCAATTTTTGCAAGAACATTGGACAGTGCTAAAAGTAATAAATACTTTTCTTTTATACTTGACATGTTAACGTTTATACTGCCAATAAACTGCTAAAATTAGTTATTTGAGCATTTGAAATGCAGAATAAGCAAAATATGGTTAGATAATAGTGGGGTAGTTTTTAAGTGTGTTTCTTATTAAAAAAAAAAGTAGGTACTACCTAATTTGAGTCTTGTGACATATAGGTATCTGCGATTTCGCGAATTATTTTTTTTTTCACTAGAAAGGGGGTGTCCTATAGAGTAGTTTAAGCGAAAAAAAACGGAGGATCCACCACATTTGAGCCGATAAAAAGCCCCCAAAGTTCGAGTTTTGAGGTTAATTGACGTAGAACGGACAAAGTGCCTCTACTACTTTCCCAGGTGGAACGTGAAAATAATGACATTGAACGTGGAAATATTGAAATGTTAGTAATGGATAGCAAAGGCCTGACACAGTGTTGCCAAAAGTTGCGCATTTGAGCCGACATTGGGTATTGTATTAGCACTTTTCCTTTTGTTGAGAGCTGATGTTCAGTAATCATCGCGACACGTTACTAATGTTCTAATATTTTTTGAATGGTGGACAGTGGAATCATGGAATATATTCGCGGAAACACATGCAAGCTGCTGTATATCCGGCTCTTGGAATTTTTTGTTTCACATTTTACACATTCTTCAAAACATAAAACACACAAAAATATCCAAGCCTTTCTTCACGCAATTGCTTAGTGGCTTACACGAGACGAAATTAAACAAAGCTAACCTAACCAAATCTAACCCAAACTAACTAAATCTAACCCAAACTAACCAAAGCAAACCCAAACTAACCCAAGCTAACAGAAATTGTTTCGCGTACGCTTGAAAGGCTTGCGCGAAGCGCAAGCCTTTCTTCACGCAAGTGCGTAGTGGCTTAAACGAGACGAAACTAACCCAAACTAACCAAAGCTAACCAAATCTTACCCAAACTAACCCAAGCTTACCGAAATTGTTTCGCCTAGGCTTGCGTGAAGTAAGGCTTGCGCGAAGCGCAAGTTTCAAGCGTACGCGAAACAATTTCGGTTAGCTTGGGTTAGTTTGGGTTTGCTTTGGTTAGTTTGGGTTAGATTTAGTTAGTTTGGGTTAGATTTGGTTAGGTTAGCTTTGTTTAGTTTCGTCTCGTTTAAGCCACTAAGCAATTGCGTGAAGAAAGGCTTGGATATTTTTGTGTGTTTTCTGTTTAGAAGAATGTGTAAAATGTGAAACAAAAAATTCCAAGAGCCGGATATGCCGCAGCTTGCATGTGTTTCCGCGAATATATTCCATGATTCCACTGTCCACCATTCAAAACATATTAGAACATTAATAACGTGTCGCGATGATTACTGAAACTCAGCTCTCAACAAAAGGAAAAGTGCTAAACAGAAATATGTTCTCGTGTAACTGATTTCAATTATTCTAGAGTCGAAAAAATGAAAATGATGCATTTCCGCAAGAATATTTTTATGATGATATATGGGGAGGTTGCTCTATACTAAATAAACAAATATTTCTTACATAACTGATTTCAGCTAAGCAAAAGTTGATCCCATATAATTTCAGTCTCAAACGTCTGGCAACAGTGTGCCTTCTTCAAAATATCTATTTCCATGGTGACTTGTGACAGTAAAAAGGGGGATGCTTAGCTTACAATTATAATTACAAATAAACTTTTATTTTGTTTCATGGGGCTATGGGCCGCCTTAAATTAGGACCGGGACAAACCGGAAGCCTCTGGTTCTACGCAAATGTCCCCTGGTTTATATTTTTACCCGAGAATTGATATTCAGGTGTGTATTGTCTATATTTCTAGTGCTTTTGCGATGTGGTGCTGAAAATGTGTGTCAAAACTCGAACTTTGGGGTCATTTTTTCGGCTCAAATGTGGCGGATCCTCCGATTTTTTTGGCTTAAACTACTCTGTAGGACACCCCCTTTCTAATGAAAAGAAAAAAAATCTCTAAATTGTAGATACCTATATGTCACAAGACCCCCTAATTTTATTGAAGAAGCATCCTTCAAAACTAACGCACTATTCTCTAACCATATTTTGCTTATTTTTGCATTTCAAATGCCCAAATATATTCAAATAACTAATTTTAGCATTTTATTGGCAGAATAAACTTTAACATGTCAAGTATAAGAGACAAGTATTATTTTTAGCACTGTCCAATATTCTAGCAAAAATTGATTTTTAATGCTATATTTTTTACGGGTACGCTTATGATTAGATCTGTCACCTATTTGTTGACAATTAGACAATTTATAATTTTGCTTAATTAAATGGTAAAAAACAGAAAAATAAGGGGTAAAATACTTACTTACCGATGAAATGTTATTCCAAGTTCTGAATTTGTTGGAGTTTTCGAAAGATCACAAGCTGCACAAGTAACCATGTTTACTTTGCTTCTTTAGTTCAAAATACACACTTTTACCACTAAATATCTATATAAACACTATATGAACAAACGCATTATCTACAATAATATTACTAAACAAATAAACAATGTTTCAAATCAAAGTAAATGGCAAAAAATAGCTTTTAACACAAGAAATACGATCAAAACGTAGGAAGCACTAAAACATAACGTCAGAATGTGTCATATTATGGTTCCTCCGCAGTCTCCTCGATGTCACAGGAGTTCGTCGCACGTATTAAGTGTCAAACGACGCATAAGCTCCTTCCTTTCTCTTCTTTATTCTTTGGCTCTACCTCTGAGATGTGGTCCAGTTGAAATACTTGCGTCAAACGTGAATATAAGTATACAGACCGGAATAGTGTTCACTTCAAATATCACTAATTATATTGCATTTTCAGTTGAATCGATGCGATTTTTCAATATATTGCACTCTTAATACCGCTTTTTAATGTACGAATGTCTAGTTGGTCAATATCGTTCGGTTTTTCAGTAATAAACTATTATCTGGTGACATGTTGGGTTATATCTCGAAATCGCGAAGTTTAAATTCAACGAGCTCACTCTGTATAAGAGGCATTATCATTTCTAAAACGCCTTCTTGTGCAGGTTTTTGACGTAGATTATCGTCAAATGATATTTTAATTTCAGGAGGAAAAAAATAATAAAAACTTTAATATTTTGCCCTACAAATCGATGTTTTAGATTTTCCCCCAAAAGTTCGGTTTCCCGACATTTAGATAACTATAGAACCGTCGTCTGTTTTTTGAACCTTTGTCGACGCTAAAATGACCCAAATTTACCCCTTTTTCAAAAATATACACTTCCCAAAAAATACTGACCATGTTCCGATTCTCGCAAATTTTAAAACGATTTGGAAGATCGTCAGGAAGAATATGACCAGAAAATTTGATCAAAATGTATCAGTTTTTTCTGCAGTTATCGTGTATGCAAAATTTTGAAAAAGCGCATATTTGACGTAATAATTCGGAAACGGAGGATCGAATCGCCAAAAACAATTGACCGTCTACTGCCGCAAGTGTTGCCTAAAAACGTGCCAAATTCAAAAAGTTCAATCTTAGTCATTTTCGAGAAAATTGTTAAATATCTAAAAGTTACATGGCCGAACCTGACGCCTGACGCTCAAAGACTGACTGAGGGCTCAGTTTCGCCACAAGAGTCTAAGAAGCAGAGAGACGGAGCTATGTCTTGCGTTCGTTTTAGTTGGTTTTAGTAATATTTCACTTTTCGCATGGCCCTCCGCTCGCTACCGCTTGCTACGGGGGCTCAAGAAAATTAAACTAACCAGGTGCTAGCCAAACCTAACCCAAGTCATACCCAAAATCAAGAAAAAAACTGTTTGCTAACCAAAACTAACCCAAGACATAGCTCCGTCTCTCTGTTCCCTATACACTTTTAGTTTCACCCACTACCCAGAAAAAATGTACCGAACGCGCAAAACCAATTTCCTTCAAAAATTTTAAAAAACGGAAGGGAACTTCATGTAAATAACGGCGATTCCTACAAAACGCTCGATAAATCTAGTATTATTTGTGTTTAAATCTCACCAGACGCGGAATAAAAGGTGAGTTTTACTAGCTCCTATGGCATGACTGGCCACAAATCCAATATAACACGGATTTCAATCTTTGAGATATCGTCCACAAATTCTTGTGTCTTGTCCCCTATGGAGGCAAGTATATTTGACTTCATACAGTACCTACTTAAGAGAACTCTGATTTTTTTACAGAAACTGAATATCAGAATAACTTCTGCCAAGCTGAAACTAAGTAGATCCAATAATTATACATAATACCATATGTAAACAGTCTTATATTATGCACTTAAGTTATACAAAAGAAATAGATTATCAAGGCTCGTGAAAAGTCAATATCGGGTTCAAACCACATAACTTTCATCAATCGCTTCTATAATTTTTGCCTGAAATCAGCAAAGAGCAGCCGAGATACTTGTTGATCTAGGGAATCCACGTTGAGATAGATATCGATATAGCTTTTTTAGAACTAACTAACTTACTTAGAAAATAAGATAAATCTGATTGGAAAAACCCTTGAGATACTGGATAGCATCTTATATATACATTATTAATATATAAGCTTACCCCTATATTCGTGTAACCATTAGTTCAGAACTCCGTAGTCCTTATTAGCAATATAATTGAATCTCAAATCTAGGAAATGGAATATAAATTCGGGTCACTTTAGTTTTGAAAAGTGTACTGCAAGATAACTAGAACCACAACATAAGTCTTTATCTAAATCACTTCTATAGTACCGATAACCTCAGGCTTGTATAGATACATATGAAATAGTTTTAATCGTAAATATGATCAAATATTGGCAAAGCCCTTAATTATATTTGGATTTTCTACCATTTTATTGTTTTATTGGTATTAAACTGCGTAATAAATACGAGATTTTTGTTTGGGCAACAAATACAGACTCGATCATGGCTAATTGCTTACTTACACCGTGCATTTGTATCGTGGAATATCAAATATTTGGCACGAATTTATTATTTGTTCGGCAATACAACTGCACGGTCTAAATAATTAGTTCATAGTATATCTACCGTGCGTAAAATGTTCACTTTACGGGCCCTCTAAGATTCGTAAACTATACCTTTTTAATGTAGTGCGCAAAATAAATTACTAGTGCACTAGTGCGTAAAATAAATCTGACATATTTGTTGACATTTTAGTACAGTAAAGTAATTTAATAATATTTTTGTTTTTTCATATATTTTTTGGTGGTAAAAAAAATTTGTATACTACTCATGTGTAAAGTACTCTTTTTACACGCTTGTTGCATAAATAACTATTTTCTAGTATCGATCGTAAAATACCTACTTTACGCACTCTCTAAGATTCGTAAATTTTTATGCAGGGTCTAAAGTAATTTATTAATATTTTTATTTTCTCTTGTATTTTTCGATAGTAGAAAATGCTACTCAGATTATGTAGAGTAGGTACTCTTTTGTTATTCATGGGTTTGTCGCATTCATAAAAAAGAGCCACAAACGGATTTATTAAAAGATATAAGTTGTTTTCTATCCAAGCTTTCGGTCAGTATCGTGATCTTCGGCAGGGCTAAACATTATTTTTATATAATAATGTACAATATATAATAATTTTGTGGTAACTTACAATAAAAATTATTTAAATTTAATTTTGGGATTTATAACATTTTAAAAGAATGTGCATAAAGTTGATAAAATATTAGAATACCTATATAAAAAATCTCTGAGTCAATCTACATTGCTTCAAAATAAATAATTTACAAGGTGTCTTTTAACACCTTGTAAATTATTACTTTGTTGATGATATTATTTCCTGTATTCCTAGTGATAAAATAAATTAAATTCTTTTAGTTTTTAATAATTAGCACCCAAAATTACAATTCACGATTAAAAAACAAGTGATCAATCAAATACCTTTTTTGATACAATGATAATAATTAAACAAAATAATAATATTAAAATTACCGATTGGTATTGAAAACCTGTTCACTCGAACAGAGGATAAAATAGAATAATAAACTTAGTGCATAATAAATAAATAAAAATTTACACAAACTTAAAGGCATCCTTTTAGATAACTGCTAGCAATTAAATTATCTAAACAAGTTACTTTTTAACATTAGGATTACAAATAATAACATCTACAATAATATTAATGATAACACAAACAATTATATTTCAAATGTTTCTTTTCCATATATCAAAGAACTCACTCCGAAAATAATTAATATTTTTAGAAATTGACCTGTTAAATTAGTTTTAAAGAATGTTAAATCGATTGGTAATTTATATTCAAAATTAAAAGGTAAAACTTATACTTTAAATTACTCATTATTACTTCATTTCCATGTACGAATTGTGATAAAAAAAGTATATCGGACAAACCACACAAAATCTAAAAAACAGAATCTCTGGACATAAAACTGACATCAGACTTCAAAAAAACACTTCTGCTTTATCTGAACACACATACATTACTGGTCACGTAACGAACTTCAATGAAATTAAAATCCTCCATAAAGAAAAAGATTTAAGTAGAAGGTTATTTTTAGAAATTGTTCAAATCAAAGACATATAAAAAAATAGACAGATTTGTTTATTAAATATGAAGACGCCAACTCCCCTTCTTTTTCCCCCCTTATAAAATAGTACGCAAGGCGTACTATTGCTTACGCTACTGTGCTGTTACCGATAACACCTAAGAGTATGTCTGTATCATGGAAAATCGGCAGCTTGTTTTTAATAACCTGACAGACAAATTATATTTATTAGAAAATAGAGCATGTCAAAATATAAATTTGTGGCTTTAAAGTATACCGTGTAGATTATAATACTAACATATAAACATTTATAATACAAAACTTGAATCAAAATGGAAACGCAAAAAAATACGAATTGTTATGGCTATTTTCCGCTAGAAACTTTATGTAAACTGGGCCCTATGTGACTACTTCACCACTCCACATTGTTCACGAAAGCAGCTGTACTTTTACTCTTGCCACGTACGCCGACAACGTCGCGTAGCCGGGCAATAGTCTAGAAGGAACTGGCCGCCATGTTCAACCAAACAGAGTGTCCGTTCATTTGAATTCAAATATTACATTCCATGCGTAAGTAAATAAACCCATAGTCGTACTCTGCGAACATTATTTTAGAAAAGTAAGTACCTATTTTAACTATTTTTTGTTTGCTATTACGTGTTTAAAGTGTCGTGAGTTGATAGAATCCGATGTTTCATTGTCAGTATTACTAGTTGCAAAACGTTATGGAAAATTAATTAACGCTTATAGTTTAGTGCAGCAGATAAATAGATGATCCTCTACAATAAATCCTATCAAAATTACTTAACATAATTATTTAATATAATAAGAGGAACCTATTTCAAGTTGATTTCCGCTCTCACTGGCGATGGCGGCGGGATGGAGTGACTGGCATTCCGCCGTCCGTTTGTCAACATTTTCTATTCTGTGATTTCGCTTCGTTTGGTTCTGGTTGTTTACGGAAGATCTACCGATTTCGCACTGTAGCTACCGTTCTACCGCAGAGACTAGTAACCCTACCGCAAAATTGAAAACAGAGTAATCATGAGTTGATCTATGCTAATACTAAAAGTAAAGTAACGAAAAACAATAATCAATGGACAATCGATAAAACTATGAATACGATTCGGTTCCTCATCTCTATGCAGATGTCGCAAACGACGTAATTCGGATTTCGGGAATTCCCAGAAACGACCAGCTGCAATTGCGGTGTGTTTTTGCCTAATATTTCTCCGAACCAGAGATAACCAATTGTAATTTTCCCGAACTGATATTAACATTATTATGGCAGGCCTTGCAATACCCCTCAGTATCTGTTTTTGCAGGATTATTGCGCAAATACAATGAATAGTTTCTGCGGTAGGATCCTTGTGAAACATCGTTGAATAATAATACTAGAGATAATTAGTACACTGCTTTTAGATGTTTCAATATAATTTAATGAGATATTTTTCTGTACATGTTGCGGCTTGATGAGGTCTTTATCAAGAGTAGTTGAATACTAAAATCTAATTTGTTATACCCTACTAAACCACCTGATGGTATTTTGTTTTTATTGCATTGTCAATTAAGCATGTGTTTAAAGAGCAGGTCAGTTGGTCGTTCGTATTTAAAACGTCTGTTTTTTGTGACTTTTGGATTTCTAGGTACTCCAATAGATTCAGCCTTTTGCTTTGTGGTTCGGTGTGCAAAAGTTTGACATTATTCGTATCTATAAAATAGTTATTTTCTATACAATGTTTTGCTAAGCCAGAGTTTTTAATATTATGTAAAGTCGATTTTTTGTGTTCTTTAATCCTAATTTATAAACTCCAGATTTAGATTGTTTGTCAATTTTGTCTTTATTGTTTATTAGTCTTCTCCCTAGATTATTCTTATTAACCTGAATTGTTTTACAGCCAAATGTATTTACTTTTTTTGAAACTTTATCTGTAATTTTCGGAATATAATTGATAAGTTTAAACGGCTCCTTTTCTAATTTTAATGTAGGGTTATAAAATTGTTTAGTTAAAATGTTCTTCTGTTTTTTCTTTATTATTTGTCAATCAAAGCGATCTTATAACCGTTATTAATTGCAATCTGTTTGATAATGGATACTTCTTTTTGGAAACTCGCCGAGTCTAGGGGAAAGCTGAAAAGTCTATGGATGAGACTATGAAGAGCGGAAAGTTTTAGTTGCCAAGATTGGTTAGAGTCTTTGTGAATTATTGCATCTGTTGTTGTTGGTTTCCTATATATATCAAATTTAAGCGAATCTCTTGTCTTTGTAATCTGTATGTCCAAAAAGTTTAAAATGTTGTTAGATTCTTATTCCATGGTAAATTGAATTCTATTGTTTAGGGAATTTAAAAATGTTAAAAAGGTATCTAAGTTTCTGTTGGTTCCTGTAAAGATGCAAAATATGTCATCCACATATCTACCCCAAAAAAATATATTTCTGATTAATGAATGATTGGTGTTGAATAAATGCTGTTCAAAATCAGCCATAAAAATCTCGGCAAATAAAGGTGAAATTGGAGAGCCCATTGGTAAACCATTAATTTGTTTGAATATTTCATAATTATACTGGAAATAATTTTGATCTATACATGTACGAATTATAGATTTGAGATGAGATCGCTTTTTTCTTTTACTAGATTATCAGAGTTTTCTATTAGTCCGTTAATAGTACGTGAAAGTTTGTTTAACGGTATGGAGCTAAACAGACTCTTCACATCAAAGGAAACCAATATTGCATTATTTGGCTTTTTTAAGTTTGTGACTTTATCAATGAAATCAAAGGAGTTTTTAAGTGCATACTTAGAATCGAATTTAATGAATTTTGGTAAAATATTCGTAACGAATTGGCTTAATTTGTAACATGGAGCATTCACATATGATACTACTGGACTGACTGGGATATTACCTTGTGAATTTTAGGTTAGCCATAAAAGAGGGGGGGTGATGCATTCATTAATTTGAGAATAATTTGTGAGTTATCAGGTAGTACAGAATTGTTATTTTTTAATAATGAAATAACTTGTTTTTGAAATTCATTAGTCGGGTATAACAATTTAGATTTTAGTATCCAACTACTCTTGATAAAGGCCTCATCAAGCCGAAAGATATGTAGAGAAAAATATCTCATTAAATTATGTTGAAACATCTAAAAGCAGTGTACTAATCATCCCTAGTATTATTATTCAACGATGTTTCACAAGGATCCTACCGCAGAAACTAAAAGAAATATATAAAATTATAAATTAATATTACACACAATACAGCTTAAATATCAAGACATAACAAAAGACACTAAGATATTACCATACAGTTGCCCTATTCCAAGAAATTCAAGAAATGCACAAGGATCGCATAAGTATCACATTTGTTCTTTAAAATATAAGAACAACTTTCTCATGAACACTGGGACAGAAGAGGATTTCCTAATTTCCTCTGGCAAACGGTTATACTCATTTAAACCCTTAAAAAATAATGAGTACATTGTTCTTCTCGAATTAGTGCTCCCTATGTAAAAATTATCCCTATTTCGAGTGGGGTAGTTATGTATATCTCTGCTAAATGTTATGTAATCATTCATATAACCTGGTAACTGATTATTAACAATCTTATATATTAATATCATTGTATAGAATGTCAGTTTATCCGAGACTGTTAGCCAGTTCAGGCATGAGAGCATTGTGCATATCGGAGTATATCTATTACAAGAAAGAATGATTCTGATAACCCTATTTTGCAAATATATTTTATTGTTTTTATCTAGCATGTACAATAGACTGGGGTAGTAGTTAAAGTGCGGCTGAATGATAGTACTATAAACCGTAATTCTATTATTTATTGATAAATCCCTAGCCACACGTGAAAAGAAGTGAAGTTTCTTGGCAATCTTTTTTTAATATAGTCGAAATGGCTAGAGAGTCTTAGGGAGTTGTCTATATAAAACCCCAAGTTTTTAATTTCTGTTACTAATTCAATTTTCTGCCCATCTATTTGATAGTCAATGTTATTGCTATCCACAGACAGGGATTTATATATTGTTGTTAAGATTTCAATTTGTTAATACTTGAAATTTATTATTTTCGAGTTTAATTAGCTCCCTATTCATGTTTTCAGTTGCAGTTCCGACATCCTCATCACTGCATGAAAGTAGAGAATCATCGGCAAATAAATTTAGAAAATCAGGACTGATAAAAAGGTTGATATCATTGAAGTAAATAATAAACAAAAGGGTGCCCAGCACACTACCGTGTGGTACCCCCAATTGATTCTCCGTTTTATTTGAGAGGGCAAAATTAATTCTTGTTACTTGAAATCGCTTTTGCAAATAGTCAACAAACCAATCATATGCCATTACATTTATATATACCATAATATTTTAACAGTATAGTGCGATCACTACCACAGCTTATACCGTACCGAATCAGTTATTTAACTCTCCACGTGTTTTGAAGCAATAAAATCCAACCAATAGGAGCATTTTCCTCATATTCTCGGCGTCTGCTACGAGCCGAATTATATGAGGGCGACTTCGTTTATTTATGAATACAGAACCGGTTTGGTGTTCAATGTAGTGTTATCTTTTTCTATTACGACAGTTTGTTAAATCGAAGAGATATAAACCTGGTTGAGTCGGAAACTGAACACACCGCACAGCGTTGGACTGTCGATTTTTTGACAAGAAGCAGCAGGTTACGTTCTTAGATTGGATTGTTTGCGTGTTATTATTTGTGCTCGATTATTTATTTATTAAGTGTGTTAGCTTTTTGGACATTTAATCATTAACGTGTTTTCATTGTTAACCATGGCCGTACGCTGTTTTGTCTGCAAAGGGCACAAGAAAGCCAATCCAGCTTCAGGATATTTTAGTTTTCCGAAAGATGAAAGGTTGTAAGTAGATGTTTACTGTTTGCCAAATTAAAGAACCTGGACGGAAAGAATGCGGGCAAAAAATGTCCTCGCATATTTAGATGCTGCCACATTTTTTTCCCAATAATCCTAATTTATTTTCTATCTAGTTTCCTATGTGAATTTACATATTTATATTTCCTACATGAATACTTAATTTTGTTTTTTTCCTTAATACTAGTGTCTTCTATTATTTACTATTTTATTTACACAGGGAAATACGGAATACGGAATAAGTATACTATAATATTTATAATGTTTATATTTTATTCGCCTTCAAGCTATTTAAAATACGCGGCAATAGGCACCAGTGCGACGTTTACTTGATTTTTAGCGGGGAGGCTGTTTCGTGATTGGTCGCAGGATATATTAAATACACTTTGACCCTAGACCAACACCTAATTTTTTTACATATTTTAAAATTTCGGCAGCAACTTGCTTTAGCCATTGGCGTGGAAATTGCCGATGCCGAACTGTGTGGTTAGTTATATTATTTGGTTTGTAGGGTCTGGTGATATATAGGTTTTGTCGATTTTGCAAATTCTCTTTTTTCACTAGAAAGGGGGTGTCCTATATAGTAGTTTAAAAAGTCGGAAGATCCGCTACATTTGAACCGAAAAAATGCCCTCAAAGTTCGAGTTTTGACTCAAATTTTCAGCACCACTTCACAAAAGCACTAGAAATATAGACAAAACACATCTGAAAATCAATTGTCGGGTGAAAATATTAACTAGGATACATTTGCGTCGAACGAGAGACCTCCGTTTTGTTCCGGTCTTAATTTAAATCGACTCATAGCCATAGCCCCATTAAACAAAATTAAATTTTACTTGTAAATATCCATACTCCTTTTTACTGTCAACTGTCACAATAGACAAAACAAAGATTTTTAAGAAGGCACACTGTTGCCAGACGTTTACTGTAGTTTCGTTAGCAAAATTCATTAGAAAAATGGTGCGCTATAAGCGCAGCTTATTCACTACCAGCTAGTCATCTTGCGGCGGTGTCCTTTGATTTGGGAAAGTCAATAACCAAGTTTTGCAAATTTTAGAAGAGGGTCCTGACTTAATATTGTTTTAAACGCCTGGGCATCTGAATAATACTTTTGACAGTTCGTATAATTTAAAATATGCTTTTTGTACTACCGTGCGTAAAGTACTCACTTTACGCACTCTCTAAGATTCGTAAAAAAGGCTTTTTTAATGTGCAGTGCGTAAAATAAGTTATTTTACGCACTAGTGCGTGACAGTAAATCTGACATATTTTTTGACATTTAGGGCAATGCGTAAAATAATATATTTTACGCACTAGTGTGTAAAATAATTTATTTTACGCACCAGTGCGTAAAGTAATTTAATAATATTTTTGTTTTTTCATATATTTTTCGGTAGTAGAAAAAATTTTGTATGCTACTCATGTGTAAAGTACCCTTTTTTTATTCAATTTCAATTAAATTTTTTTATCAATATTCCCATTCATAAAAAAAGGTTCACTTTACACACTTGTTGCATAAATAACTATTTTATCGTCTAAAATCCGTTTAAAAACGATTTTAAAACGCACAATTGTATAAAAATCCGGAATTTTCGGACGAATTTGTCATGTATTTTGAAGCGAAAATTCATTTTAAATTCAACTGTGGAACTGAACTGCTCAGGGCGCAGTGCCCGACACTCCAACTTTCCGATTCCGATAGAGTTGACTAGCTGGTAGTGAATAAGCTGTGCTATAAGTATCTCTACTTTTTTTTTTATTTAGGTGAATGATTTTTTTATGGCAGTAGCACATCCTATATTGCTCGACGAGCGGTGTGTGTGCGAAGATGTTGATTGAACGGAATAGTTAGTTTGGGGAACAGATGTCCTGGGAGCATATTCGCATGTAACAGGCAAGATGTTCATTCGGCAATGCCGATAGTTTCTTCATCTGTGACGTGCACGATAGCATTTAGTCAGATGTCGTGACTGTTACATAGAATCAACAAATAAGTTCAATTATTTTAACACTTTATGCATGGCCCTCCGCTCGCTTCGCTCGCTACGGGGGCTCAACGAATAGAAACTAACCAAGTGCTAACCAAAACTAACCCAAAATAAAAAAAATAAAATAAAAATTTTGGGTTAGTTTTGGTTAGCACCTGGCTAGTTTCTATTTGTTGAGCCCCCGTATAGAGAGCGAAGCGAGCGGAGGACCATGCATGAAGTGTTTAAATAATTGAAGACTTATTTGTTGATTCTATGTAACAGTCACGACATCCGACTAAATGCTATCGTGCACGTCACATATGAAGAAACGTTCGGCATAGTCGAATGAACATCTTGCTTGTTACATCCGAATATGCGTCTTGGGAGTGAGTTCCACAGTGATGCAGTGCGCCAGATAAAGGAGTTCTTGTAAAGCGATGTTCTAGGTGTTTCCAGTTGTACGACGAACCGGTGCGCTCTTGCCGTCTATCGTGACTGTCTGACAGGCGTTGTCAGGGGCGGGGTAAGGCTCAAAACGCGGATATTTTTTCGGCTCAAATGTGGCGAATCCTCCGATTTTTTGGCTTAAGCTACTCTATAGGACACCCCTTTTCTAGCGAAAAAAAAGAAAATTTACAAAATCGACACAACCTATATATCATCAGACCCTTAATTTGATGATATCTTTGAAGATTTTTAACCTTTCTTATATTTTTCTTGCATTTGGTGATTATTATACGCGGTTAACTAATTTTTATATATTTCGGATAACTCTCTTAACTGAACTCTCTAAATTAAAATTTTTATTACAAAACAATTCCGAACGTTCTATAAAGAACGTTTTGGAACATAGGTACTTGCTTCAATATTGCCTGCCTTTTAATACAAAAATTGAACGCTAGAGAATTTATATGAACTAGCTACGATAAACCGTTTTTTTCCGAATTAAGCGACGTCATCAATGACGTAAATACAAAACCTTCGGGAAACGAACTCTACTTATTACTACAATATATTTATGTAATACATACAACAAATAATATCATAGAATACTATCCTTATTATAAAAATGAGATATTATTATATGACATATTTTGTACTATAAGACTGTAATATAAAAAAAACTGTAATTAATTTTAACGTCCTAAACTAATCAATATTATCAATAATAATATGGTAAGAATAACCTCGTGCGCCTATGGGAAGGCAAGATTTTTTACGTGCTAGTCCTCTACCCCCTTCAGTCGTTGTTAAGGTTCACTCACTTGGCGCACTATACATTAAGTATTGAGATTAAAGTATAGTTCATACATATCACATTGCATGATAAATTAATATTCTACGTCGATAATTGTTTGGCTCCCTTCTGCAGGAAGTTTAACTTTTTAAACTTGAGACATAAATGTAGTTTTGTCTAGCCTCTTAGCATCCCATAATAAAGGCAACCAATTTAGAACCGTCACACTAATATTACAAAGGTGGTATGTAAATTTAATTAGAAATAAGTAGTGAACAATATCACATACCTACAACTCGTTATTCATTGCCTACAACTATATAAATGGCTTCGAGTGACGAAATATCAATTTATTAAGGCCGTTTGACGCGATCACATTTTTGATAAAATTTCTGCCCGTAGTAATCTTTCGAAAACGGCAATCTTACTTTGCGCTCGAAAAACACACAGAACTTTTTCTACAGCCGCATTTTTTAAAATTAAATGCACATTTTTCTCTACTTATTCTGAAATTTGCAAATGACTGTCAGGTTTGACATATTATATTCGGGCTTCGGGCATATTTAGAACAGGAGTGCCAGCAACAAACTGTAACAAACGCATGACTGTCATTTATTTATCCTCGGTTTCCATGACCATTCATAGCACACTCGACGAAAAAAGTGAGAATTTTCTTTTCCTTGTTCGCGCTAGAGCGCAAAATAAGGATCCACGGCATTCGTCGATTTTGCGATATCATTTAAATTTAGCATTTAGTTATTTTGCGCGCGGCTGTAGAAAAAATGATATTCTATGTTCATATCAAAATATTTATATATTTATTTACACTTATAAACACCATATTGATGGTTATGTATAAATGACTGATCATTCTCGATCACGTTTACCAGATATCTTTTTTTATCAATTTCACTTACAGTTACATATCATGTTTAATTTAATTTAATAAAAATGTAAACTAAATTAAATCCAGTCCGTCTCTGTTGAGTTCCAGCTTGCCATTAAAACCTAACATTTTTAATATATGAAGGGCATGCGCGAAAAATGAGGAAAGCATGAAAAAGTCAAATCTGGCTTCATCGACATCAAAGGAGCCGACGTAGAGTTCAATAACTGATTCGGTACGGTATAAGCTGTGTCACTACTTTCAAAAGCACGCCTGAAATCCAGAAAAATAGCCATAATAAACTTGTTATTATCTATATCATCAATTCAATTTGCCAATGTCAGCTGCAATGCTGATTCACATGAATGTTTTTTTCCTAAAACCTCATTTATTATTAAAGAGTAAGTTATTCTTTTCAAAATACTCTATAACCTGTCTGTGGACTACAATTTCCAAGACCTTCTCGATAACTGGCAAACAATTAATAAATCTAAAGCATAGTAGCCGCGACACTCGGCTCGTTTAGTGGGGTACGGAATTAGATTTTCTCCGTGAAGCTCAGTGAAGCGAGGACACTACGCAGTTGGAACTCGATGCCGATCATACGCGCTTCCCTGGGCCGGAATGCAATAAATTTTCATAGGAATTAAAATTGAAAAAGATTTGTTGTTTGGGTAAATAGACTATCGTTATGTGTATAATACATTGTTTTGTTTGTATGTTATATAAATAAGTTAATGGTTATGTGTTAAAATGGGAAAAGGACGGCAGAGTTGTGCAGCTAGTTAGTTTGTTTATTTAAACTTAAATTTGATCATAAGGTATCGGAATCGGTTCAAATGACTAAAATAAATTGGAACTAACTGAAACTAACCGAAAGTTAGTTGAACGACTAACCAAAGCTAGCTATAGCACCAAAACGGACTAAAACTTATTGAAACAGATTAAAAATATTAAAGTAAATCAAAACTAACCCAAATTAACCGAATATTGGCAAGTAACCAAAGATATTAAATTTGGTTATAACGTTCCGATACCGGTTCCAATGACTACAAAAAATTAAAACTAACTGAAATTAACCGAAAGTTGATTGAACGAACGTAAGTTGAAACTAACCGAATTTTGAGGGCTAACTAAAATTAACCAAACACATTTAAATTAATTATAACGTATCGGAACCGGTTCAAATGAATAAAATAAATTGGAACTAAGTGAAAGTTACCGAAAGTTGACTGAATAACTAACCAAAAGTAAGTAAAAGCACCAAAACGGTCTAATACATATCGGAACAGATTAAAAATACTAAAGTAAGTTAAAACTAACCCAAATTAGCCGAATTTTGGCGACTAACCGAAAGTAATCAAAAACTTTAAAATTGGTTAAAACGTATCGGAACCGGTTCAAATGATTAAAATAAATTAAAACTAACTGAAATTAACCGAAAGTCGATTGAACGACTAACCAAAAGCACCAAGAAAACGTATCGTAACAGATTAAAATTAATAAAGTAAGTTGAAACTAACCCAAATTAACCGAATTTTGGCGACTAACCTAAATTAATTAAAAACATTTAAATTGGTTATAACGTAACGGAACCGGTTCAAATTACTAAAATAAATTAAAACTAACTGAAACTAAACGAAAGTCGATTGAACGACTAACCAATAGCACCAAAAAGGGCTAAAACTTATCGTAACAGATTAAAAATATTTAAATGGGTTATATCGTATCGGAATCAGTTCAAATAACTAAAATAAATTGCAACCATAACGTATCGGAACCGAAATTTTGGCGACTAACCAAAACTAACCAAAAACATTAAAATTGGTTATAATGTATCGGAACCGGGTTCAAATGATTAATATAAATTAAAACTAAACGAAAGCTGATTGAACTAACCCAAACTAAACAAAAGCACCAAAACGGACTAAAACGTATCGGAATAGGCTACAAAATTTAAGAGCCCAAAAATAATCGAAAATAATAATATGGAAACCCATCATAAAATATATATGTATACACATTTTATAGAAATAACATTTTTCTAATTTTTTTATTAGTATTACAACCATTTCATCATTTAGCCATCAATCAATAATTTTCTATATAAATGAGTTGTTTTATTATTATCTGAATAATATGTAACTCAATTATATTTTTCTTTAGGTAATTGACTTTTCTTTCAAGAATGCTGTACTTACTACAAGTAATCTACATTCGCCATGCTTAATTTCACTTCAAAAGACATTTTTAAATATTTCTTTCAGGTGTAATGTTTAAATAAATATCCGGCTCTCTTTATGAAGTTTTTTGGATCAAAAAATTGATTATTCTCTACTCGAAATAAGCAGTATTTTATAAATCATATATTTTGTAGTGAAAGTTTAAATAAAATAATAGGGGAGAGTAACAATTTTAGTATATAAAGTCCCAAAAAATTTGAGTACGGCTCACTTCACTAATGATTGCCGTGGGGTTGACGTCAAGTTAGATTTATTTATTTCCTCCCCACTACATAGTGATAAAGTTGGTCCTCGCTTGTCAAAGGGGCCGCGCTTAAGTGTCGCAGCTATAGTTTTCTTTAAGCTATGTCTAAAGTCTGACGCCTCTATGAGGTTAGTTACTTTAGGTATAGGAGTTATAATTGAGCATTTCAGCTCCTCTGGGAAACAACCACTTTCCAATAAAGAAGTTGCCAAGTGACATATGACTAAGGACTAGGTATAGGGATTATAATTGAACATTTCAGCTCCTCTGGGAAACAACCACTTTCCATAAAGAAGTAGCCAAATGGCATATATGACTATTTTGGCGATCACCTTTTTAAAGAATTGTGCATCGATGACCACATTGATCACTGCCATGAATTAAAAAAACTCCTATTGAGACAATACTTCAAGATGAAAATTCATCATGAGGTAACCCAAAAAATCCAGGC
Source organism: Pissodes strobi (assembly GCA_016904865.1). Classification (NCBI taxonomy): domain Eukaryota; kingdom Metazoa; phylum Arthropoda; class Insecta; order Coleoptera; family Curculionidae; genus Pissodes; species Pissodes strobi. The sequence goes on along the minus strand of JAEQML010042979.1, from coordinate 23,371 downwards.
ATTGCATTACCTCAAAACAGAATACGAAATATGAATGAATGAAATTTGTTTCTTCCTTTGTTTCTTTATATAATTAGTATTATCCCAAGTAGACCGGCACGGCGGCTAGCCCACCCTATAATCCATCTGTAATCAATCCTCTAATCAATTATCAATTAAACGTAAATTGGTTTTTCCCGAACTGTAATTTATTTAGTTATACGCATATTTCAATATTAATAATTTATTATTTTATGTTTGGTCATTTTCATTTTAAAAATGTATCCTCTAAAGTGTTACGCCTATGGTGCACCGCCGGCAGAAACATGACGCAGGCGCGTCGTTGTGGCTGGACACGAATGAAATGCTTGACGCGCTTCGGCCGCCACCTTCATTATTTTCATTCATTACTTTAACCCCTCTTCACGTTAATATTTCTAATGTTGGCATGTAAACATTTGGTAATTTATGAATGATCTGCTCTGTCTATTGTTTTTTATATTGTTTTTATATGTATTTGGTTCAGATCAATAAAACGAATTCTATGAATAAGAGAACTAAAATTGATTCTATTTATTCTTATATATTGTCACTAAATCACAGATAATTATATACCAATACACCTTACCATTATTATTAAATTAACAACATCAAATATCAAGTATTCTTTTAACACCTTCTATCTTCTATATTATTTATTTTGAGACAAAGTAGGACTTGACATTTTTTACATAGGTCTATGGGATGTTCTAATATTGTACCAACCTTTAGCAATTTTTTTGGCCCATGCAAAACTAACCTAAGATCCCACATACCCATGGGTATGCTGAATGCGGATGTTGATATGCTAAATAAAATATTACGTTCAAAATATCTAAGATTCGAATTATAATTATTATTCCTACTATGATTATAGGCAAAGGAAAGAAAAATGACGACACTACTTAATATCATATGACCAATGAAAGTCAACCAACCCAAACCTTAACATAATTTAACTAACCTGTTTAGACTAGGTCTTACATCATATGAGGTAAAACACATAACTTTGTCTACACCTAAAACACAAAAATAACGATAATCATCACTCTAAAGCAACCAAACCTTTTTTACCGTTTCACACAACAAATTAGTCTAAATCCAAAACATTTTAAATTATCTGAAAAACTGTAATTTAGATAATTAAATAACTACTTCCCATTTACGCGTTATAAACGCTTTAAGAACACGAATGCATTCAAATTTTAAAAATATACGTATTTGTTCTAATTTGCAGATTCTTTGTTCAGTCCCATTTTATATTTTAATCATTACTGATACTGATCAATGTAAACAAATTAGCGCTTTATTTATTAATGAATTAATTATTCAACATTATCAGGTTTGTTTGACTAAGCTGTAAGGTATCAATCATGCTCAAAATGTGTCATTGAATTAATCATAGCATTTATTTAATTAAATTTCCAAATCTTGGAGCCATGTACTGGGCCTTTGAACTTCTATTAAAACCACCGCTGTTCTACATTTTGAAAGTTTTTGTCGCCCTCTGATATTTCTTGACTCTTTTGTATCTACATTAATGCACTGATTTCAAATATGACCTCGGTTTTTACTTATCACCCATAAGTTTTTAGGGAAAAAAAAAGAGAATATAAAATGCGAGAAAACCATAAAGAATATAGGGAATATAGAAAATAGGGGCACAATTTTCAGTCTCAGTCATTCTCTAACTACAGAAAAGTTTAACCTGATATGAGGAATTAAAAAAAAAATGGGGAAGAACAATAAACATTATGAGAAAAAAAAACTAAAGACAGTATTATTATCGGCATTGCTTATATAGGCTTGTAAGATATACATTTTCAAAAAGGGGTATTTTTAAAATTTCGATTTTCGCCGAACAAAAAAATGTCATAAAATTCCAACCGCGCCCAAATTTGTTCCAAAATTTTATTAATTGAGTATGTTTTTAAATTTAAGTTTCACCTCATACGATAGGTGATATCAATTAGGATTTAAATCGAATATGGTGTTAAAACTAACAATAATTTTGCAACGAGGAGTGTGACACCCTCCTCTTCAATGTTATTGATTCGGCAAATCGGTCATCGTTCGTTAGTTTCAGCATTCGGTAATTTGGCATGTATGGCTTTATTGTTTCTGAATTGTTTAGTGTTTTACAAACGATTTACAATTTTTTTACATCAAGCACAAGCCGCTACTATAACTTATCATTAAACATAAAACAATTAGAAAATTCTCTACAGGTTAAAGATTTATCGAAAATTGGATCGACTACACGCGCTGAGTCTATGAAATCAGTTTTACTTAATGAGATAACTTAGTATAAAACTAAAAACTTAATGAAACTTCTAGAATTCAAGCAGCTTAATATTATTGCGGCTATACTGTTAATTGATTTAACCATTATTTCACTGAATGCTATCAATAACGATCGCGATGGCATGGTGGAACTTATTATTGAAAGTGCTCTGGCATCTGGTAAAAAAAATCGGAGTTGATGGTGAGGCTGATTTTGAAAAAAATCATAGAAGGAGAATAGCTCCTAGAAAATAGGAACTAAATAGAGATTCAGAAGTGACCTTTACACTCAATTCATTTATATCTCACAATTCAAAGTGGTACTGGATAGTCTTATTAACCCACTGAAAAAAAAAATTAGGAATCGTACAGCCACTTTCCAAAATTTTTACCTTTCCTTTAAGCCGCCAAAACTGTAGCTTTAAAATTATAGAAGCGGCAATAAATCTATTTCCAGCAGAATATCACATAGATCTAGGTAGAACTTCAGGCTTAATTGGATATATTTATCGATCGGTGTCAAGTTTTTTCAAATTTAAATGCAATTCTTGAGGAGGCTTACAAATTAAAAGGCAGTCTACCATTATGGTATAAACTATGTACTTTAGTTGAAATAATTCCAGTTAGTGTGATCTCCAATGAAAGAAGTTTTAGTAAGCTCAAGCTCAAATTCATGAAAAATTTTCTGAGGACAACAATCACAACTAGATTCATTGTTAATGTCGTCCTCAGGAAACGATAATTTTGAAAATATTACATTAGGGACGTTAATTTCCCGGTGGACTTCTTTAAAGCAAAGACGAATTAAAATCGCTTAAATCATAGCTTGCTAAGTATGTGTACGAATATATATTGTCATGTTTATGCATTTGTTGTTTGAATTTATGATTTTAAAATATATTTTTTGAAATAACGTGTGCTATATTGTCTAGGTTAAGAAAACCAACTGGAAAAAATATTCGGCGCTTACATTCGGACCATTTGGCATTTTAACATCCCCCCCCCCCTCCCCCCAAAAGATGGTCAAAACCGGCCCTGCGTACGGCGCGGATATTCCATTTATGAGCTTGGTACTTAATACTTTGAAGTATTATACGCATGTGCCCGTATATTTCTTTCATATTTGCAGTATGACCCACAGGAGGAGGTATTTGTTTATTTCCAGTGAACAATAAAACTGCCTTTAGACTTGTCCCCTACTACCACTCGGTTTATACGAGAGTGCGGGGCAAAATGGAATAGCTACATTTTGATTTAATTAGAAAAAAATAAAAAGCTGATAATGAAAGGCTTTTAATACTATTAAGTAATACAAAAGGTATATGAATCTATCCTAAACATAACGATTATACTAAAATAAAGGAAAAATAAAGATATTTTCATAAATTTTTTTTAATTAACCCCACGTAGGGGGCAAAACGAAAACCTGTGTGAGACATATTGAAAAAGATATTCAGATTTACCAAATTTAATTTTACGATAACGCAAGTGCTCAAATTTTTCAATTTACCAACTACTTCATGTATTTATTGTTCCTTCTTCATTGGACTTCTGTTATCACCTGGAAATCAATTATTTTTTTGGTTTTCCGTTTTGCCTCTTTTACTTCAACCAGTACAAAATCTTATATATTTACCTGATTTAATTCGACTTTCTGTTAGGTACGTCAATTTAGTTTGCTTCGATATGACTTCATTATCTGATTTATCGAAATCGGACGAATAATCACATAAATTCTCTACAGAAATAGACGATTAGCTTGAATCAGGTTCATAGTCTTCCTTTTGTTTTTCTAATAGATTTTGTATCCAGATTAACTCCTTTTTTCTTTGTCTGATTTCAAACTTGATTTTTCTGCAGCTGCTTCTTTAATTTTCCCTCTGTTGGGTGTCGATGTTAAAATCCTACTTTTGCCATGCCTACAATTTTTTCTCAACTTAGGACTAGTCTTTGGAAGGAGTACAATGTCATAAAGGGAGAAATGTTGATTGTTTGGCTCTTCAGTCTCGGTAGTGTTTTGTATTTAGAGAAACCTATGCGTGGCATGTCTTCGGAACGATCTGGTTGTGGAGAGTCATTGGATCAACCTGGTGGTGCAGAGTCACTAGAACAACCTGGTTATAAGGAGTTTTTACAACAACCTGGTTGTGCGGAGTCATTTACTTGTGCTGGTAGTGTTTCTGCAAGCTGTTGATGGTGTACGATGACTTTCACTTGGCACTGGAATATTCTGGTTTTGAACCTGGAGAACAGTTTGATTGGTGGTTTCTGCTGGGCAAAATAATTCTTTGGCAAATACGTGCGAATTAAACTAGCATATTCCAGTGTTTGTGAATGCCTTAATTGCATTATGAACCGTTGCCGCTCGCTAAAAGAATGTGCCGAATATAAAGTGACTTGCCAACAACCATCATTTGACCTCTTGTTCATAATAAATGCTCAACGGAAGCATAAATCCCACATCCAAGGATTGTATACAATGAGAGGTATATGGAGAAATAACTGAAATGTGAACATGGTTTTATTTCGCAATATCGAGAAGTACTATATTTTTGGCATGTGTAGCATGACCGTCTAATACCAAAAGTACTGGATCTTCCGCACTTAGCTTTGCATATTTAATACAAATATTGAGGTAGGTGCAAAAATATGGGATTGTGTGCAACCTGATGGACACATTGTTTTTGTGTCTGTACAGAAACCATAATAACCATGAGGTTCCATAAATTGGCCTGCAGTTATCAGCCAGTTTTCAATTATATTTTATTTTATTGCTCCCGTGTGCATTAAAACATTATGACCCTGAATCTAGCCACATGCGAGACGTCAGCAGGGGTATTATTATGGCTTTGCATGGCCCTCCGCTCGCTTCGCTCGCTACGGGGGCTCGATCAACCAGAACTAATCAAGTGCTATCCAAAACTAACCCAAGGCTAACCCAAAACAATCCAAAATTAAGAAAAAAAGGTAAATTAATAAAAAACAATAAACAAAACGTTTGTCGCGATCGACGGGAATCGAACCCGCAGTGTATCCAAAGCCAATTTGTTAAAAGCCGGTGAGCTAGTTTTAAAACGTTGAGGCATGTCATTTAAAAGATTTATCACATCTGAACCTCCAACACCGACCTTTTTTTGATTTTGTCATTATTTGTTTTCGAAGCAGCGCCTTTATAGGGTTTAAATTTCATAAGATCACATAGACCACGACTTTATACCCCTACCTAATAGGTTTGCCGCCCAAAATAGGGCACCATAATCTCATCGACACTAAGTCTCCCTTGAAATTCCGAGTACCTCAAAACTCTTTTGTGTGGGGTTTATTAAATAAATATGTAATTTTTCCAAAATTATCGTCTTCGGAAAGATCTGGATTATCAGAACAGTGGAAAAAGTGAAGATACCGCTTTACTGTTTCACATTGGTTTCGTCGCAATCATTGCATCGTCTTTGCAACTGACATTGCAAGCTTCTGATTCTATTTCCCGCTACGTACGCCATTTAGGCAGGGCCTGTTTTACCATTAGGCCCATTAGGCCCGGGCCTAGGGCCCAATGACAAGTGGGGCCCAAATGTGCAACATAAAAAAACTACATAATTATAAGAATATTTTTTTAAATATACATTTCCTCGATAAAAAAATCAGGATACTCTCTCGCCATCTTTATAATCTGAATTCCAAAACAAAATTAATCTTTATTAAACAAAAATAACAACTCGACAAAACGTAGGCTGATTTATTAAAAATATACCAGAACAAAATACAGACAAAGTAAGTGGGTGTGCGAAACAATTTTGACGGTAAAAAAACAGGCACTTACAAAGTTCAGCATTTTACAAAGTTAAAGTAAACGGCGAAAAAATGAGTAGTTAGTGTATAGTCCCAATTCTGGCTGTGTTTACTCTCATGTATCCAAACTTTTTTCGAAGAAGTGTTAACGTTAAGCTCAGTGTATTTCTGTTATTTTAAATATTTTATTTTTACTAATTTATGCTTTGGTTCAATTTTTTTTTAAAATCTTATTTCGTGTTTCTTTTTTAGTTTTTCTAAAATCTGTTATTTTTTATTAAAATTAATGCAAATTTATAAATAATAGAAAAGCTTAATTTAAATCTGAATAAAAAAAACTACATTATAATTAATATTTTCAGTTCGAAATCGACACAAAAAAAAATCAATTGGGAGCTGAAGTCATATTGAGGCCCGAATATTTGCTAGAGCCTAGGACCCAACTCTTTGGAAAATGGGCCCTGCATCTAGGCACTATACATGCTGAAACAAATTCGCTTCTCACCATTAGGATCTCGGAAACCATAAGAGATATCAAGCCTGTTATATGAGGGCAAAGTTACGCAATTTAGAGGTCATTGTATGTCGTTGAGAAATTTAGAAAATTCCGACTACTTTTGGAGATATCCGTAAAAACCCGAAAAGCTGACTGACTTTATTTGAAGAAATAATATAATATAAATTTAACATTATTATTCCACTTTTTCTCCTTTATTAAATGACAGTATCAAATTTCAAATCTGACGTTTCGTGTCCGGGCCCCCATCATCAACTTCATTTTTTTAAATACGGACCTGGACTATTAATTTAATTTTTTAGAAGCCTTTGGTCTCCCAAGACCAGCACTCCTCCTATTGGTCACGTATGGTCCACGTTCTCTAGATTCGGATACGTGGCCAGACAATTTCAAAGTCAGTCTAGAGATTACACAAGTAACAGTTATTCAAATAACACATTGGATTGGCAGAGAGGATAGTCATGCAGAGGAGTTATAATCTGTTAAATTAATCAGTGTTTCTGTTTTGACCATGCAGAAATCATTTAATTAATGTTTTTAAAGTTTAACAGTGACAAACGTTAATTTATTTGCTTAAATACCTATTTAAAACATAGTTGATTTCTATCCTATTCCATCAAAAACCCATATTATCTTTCACGTATTCCGGTCAAACCAGAATCTAACTGCACCTTAGATGCTTTAAATGACAAACCCTCTGCGATAACTTAGGTAACTTTTGTTAATACCTTCCTATCTCCAGGATATAAATTATTATCTTATTTTTTGGAAATAATCATGGGGCTATAACAATAAAATTTAATTGCTTTAAATCTCGCTTTAAGCCCAGTAAAAAATACGCATTTTAAATTTTGGCTGAAATCATTTTCGAGTTATATGGAACAGTTTTATCGCACCAACACCAACACACGAGGTGATATGCACAGGGTTTTCATTTATAGTTTGACACCCACCCAATTGTCGCAGCTTTTGGTTTTATCGTTGTTTGAGGAATATATTAGAAGGTAACGAACACTTATAAGAGATTGATAGGAAACATAAATTTTTACAATGAGTTTTCTAGTTTTATAGGAAAATCATGGGCTGTTAGAGAAGTTTTGTAGGGTACCCCACAAAGACCAAAATACTTTAGTTTCATAATATTGCATCATCTATAAATCCGTTAGTATTTATTACTTAAAGTTTCATAAAAAAATATTTTATGTTGGTGTAAAAATCTCACTAAAAGGTTTTATTCTCAAACTGTTATGAATTATTCCGCCAAAACTATCATAAAATTTGAAGTTTTACCCAATAAATATTCTGAACTGGAACTACTACAAAACTGTATGTTTTATAGAACTTATAGACCCTACCAGCTTGTTTGTAACATTAAGGTATTTTACATGAAAATATGTCGAATATTAACAAAAATTGGAAAAAATTAGATATAGCAGCAGCTTTAGAGAAAGTCCGCCAAAACAAAAAAAAAATAGGGGATTTTAATGGCAACGAAAAAATGTTTTAACCTATGTATGATTTATAAAGGAAACGCGAATCTCTCAGTTAAACTTCTACTTCCCATTTAATGGGAAGTAGAAGTTTTATATCGTGACTAAAAATTGGCCAATGTTCCCCTTAGATTCTCCATTTAGGTATTATAGGAGATTTATAGGAGCAACTTTTACGTTTCTGGGGGTAATTAATACGTTCTTTGGTTTTATACTTTTTATAGGATAAGTAATAGACACACACCTCTTGCACCTTTCTAAGTGTCAGAGGGATAGTAAACATATTACCGTTTGAATGGTACTGCCATCTATTACTGATTTTCGAAAATATAATCTCTATGCTATCGCAGCCACCACTACTACAGATTACTTTCCCCTAATCGTTACCTACCGTTGGTTAAGTTAATTTGTGTTAGTTAATAAAACTTGTAGGTATATTATAAGAGTTAGAGGAAAACGGTTTACCCCAAACAAAGCTGAAATATATTTTCTGTATTATCTTATAAGGCCAACGTAATTTTTTTTTAAATAAAAATATCTCTAAAACGTCTTAACCAAATATCTACAAACTATAAATAACTATACATTTAAGAAACCAGGAAAATAAGGTATGTTATAATAGAGGAAAATATACAGGTAGTTCCATTTAAAAAAAATGGTCTTAGGGATGAAATCAGGAAGGTGTATTTTCTTCACCTATACTAATTTATTAATAAACAATATTACAAGAATTGAAAGTTACTAGAAACTTTACATCAGCAGGAATAACATTCAGGATTAACATCCATCCATGGATATAAGATCTAACTGGCATCTTTCTTCATACTTTCGTAATTTCTTTGAAAATAAAGAGTTCTTTTTCTTCTACACCTTTCTCTTGGGGGGATTAAGGGATTAAATTAAGACCAAGCAGGCATGTCAGACTGGTGAGAGCAGTTCGGTTATGGGCAGTGACGCTCTCGCCATTCCGAGTTGCCATGGGATGTGGCCCATCAAATTCCATCAACCTCCTCCAGGCTGGAAAACACCGAAGTACAAAGTGTGAAGCTGATCAATGACAGTATCTGACAAGCGGTGCTGCATTGTATCAGCATGCAGTAACGTCAAACTAGTGACAATAGTTTAATTACGGGGAGTGACGCCCCAGCCATTCCGAGTTGTCACGGGATGTGGCCCATCAAATCCCATCATCCTCCAGGCTGGAGAACACCGAAGTACAAAGTCTGGAGCTGATCAATGACAATATGTGACAAGCGGTGCTGCATGCATATATTTTATTCTTAAGGATCATAACGAGTCCTACCGCCTGACGAGTCCGGGGCTGCGCGCGCATCACAATGTTTACGTTTACATTTCTTTTTTTTTCAGTTCATGACTTCCGCTCGCTTCGCTCACTCCGGGGCGCAACCAAGCAAACCTAACCCAAGGCATACCCAAAATCAAGAAAAAATACTTTTTACAAGCATAACCTTTAAAAGAAGCATGTCTTGCCACTGGAATCGAACCCGAGCCGCCGTATCTGGACCACAGCGTTTAATCACTGAGCCATGAGCCTGAGTTGGTGGACATTCCGAAACCTGGTTTTGGCACTACCCAATGACGGTAATACTGCTAGGCGCTTTTTAAGCACTCTTTTCTCGCAGGCTCTATTACCGGCATAGATGTAGGCTTAATAGAACGATTTTCTGTGCTATTACGAGCAATGTCTTCTGGATATGCAGTAAATATAGATGCTTTTAGAGAGTATGCGAAAGAAACGTCCCAAATATATGTTGCACTTTATCCATGGTATTTTATGCCCTATAGTATTCATGAAATACTTATGGCGCATATATCATACAAAAAGCTGTTCTTCTAATTGGAATGTTTTCGGAAGAGGCCCTCGAGTCAAGGAACAAAGATTTTAGAAAATATAGAGAATTTAATTCCCGGAAATTTGCGCGAGAAAAACAATGAAGGATTTGTTTTATTCATTGTTGTTCTCATCAGATCCTTACATATCAAGTTTATCCAAGTCCAACTCTGCTGTACGTTCCTATCGAGAGCCTCTTGATAAGAATGTTGAATGTAATCCAGTTATTGTCTGATCCTGCACTCCTGCTTTTGCAGTTGCCCCCGAAACATCTGATGAATCAAATGAGGAATACTCAGATATTGAATAAGAATATGTGTGTAGTTTAGTTGATTCTTTAATGTAACATATTTTTTGTTGATATTTTCATTTTTTTAATAATAACATTACTTTGTCATTACGTGCATAAAATGGATTAGAAGTTGTTGCATATAAAAATGGTTAATTTAAAGTAAATGTTCATAAATCTTACTATTATTATTATTTTATTGTTAAATCATCATTTAAAACTTGAAAATGTAGGATCACCGAGAAATGGTAACTACCTGGAGCCTATGTATGACTTATGACGACTTTCTGAGCAATCACATAAAAAGCATGAAAACCATGGGAGTGGTCAGACAAACTACCTATCCTCGACTATTTACGAGGAAGTTGTTCAATTAATTGGCAAGCGAGTTTTAATGAAGTTATATCTCGAATCGAACAGTCAAAGAACTATTCAATTCAATATCATTAGATTCAACTTCAGACGAACGACTTGATCAGATTACTTTGATTTTTAGACATTTAGAAGAACACATCTCTGTTGAAAGATCTGAAACATTCATAAGAGGTACCAATATGGGATGCAAGTGGTGCCACGCACCAGCGTCCGGACCTACCCAGGAGTCCGGCGGCGGCGGCCTTTTCAATAAAATTTCCAATTTTACTTCTAAATTTTAGAATTTCTAAATAAAATAAAATCAATTTTTTCGATGTTGTAGAAAATGTGTATTTCTTTTTGCACACAGCAAAAATCGATGGGCAATATTTACGGAAATGTTCGAATCCAAAAAACACTTAGAATGCTTGTGCTTCACGCAATGGTCTATTGTTATTATTCTCTTCCTAGCTTAAAGTTTCACTATCGAGAAATTTTACAGATTTTTGATAAAACTAACCTTAACAAACTCGAAAGCAATCGAATAAAATGAAGTATGTACCTAGATCGAAGAAAAAACTTGAAATTTTCGAAACAGTTGTAGTGATAGTAATGGAGTATAAAATCTTGAACATCACAAAACTGATATCCAATTCACTGCACAGTAAAAATGAAGATATTCAAAGAGCGTTCATACTTTTGGAAACCGTTAAGAGAGATATTGCAGATATAAGAGGAAATTTCGAGGAAATTTTAAATAAAGCAACTAACTTAGCTCGTGATCAGGGAATTGACCTAAGTTTCACAGATCACAGAATCCATAAAGTGAAAAAATTCGATAAGTTGTCGTGTGGCAAACGATTATTGAATGCCAGAGAAAACTTCCATGTGTCAGTATTTATTATTTATCATGTTTATTATATCACAACTTGAAAATCGATTCAAATGATTAAACAGCGCAGTTCAAAGACTTAAAGTGCAGTTTCCTTCGGTCCTGAAAGATGACTCTGATGCTGATTTGGTCCGCCTATCTGAAAAACTGATCAGGTTTGACAAGCATACAAACTAATTGATAGCCGTTTTGGGTTTCTCAAAAAGTTGAATACACAGTCGTAATGAAGAGATAATTGCAGCAGTTTTTTTACCATAAGTTTAAAAAAATGACGACAAAAATGAAAAAGTCATTAGTCATGAGAGGTGGATGTAAAAATTTATCTTAGAAAAAAGCATTAAAGGTTGTTTTTCTAATATTGAGATTACCTTAAGAATGTACCCGTCACTTATGGTCACAAACAGCAATGGAAAAAGTTCATTTTCAAAATTTCAGTTGATCAAAAACAGGCTTCGTGACCGAACCTTCATGTTAAAAGTCGGTCTCAGTTTTTTAGCTTTACTTAGCAGCATTGAAAAGGACATTTTAAAACAAAAAAGTTCTGAAGATATTATAATAAGTAGCTTCATTAGTACGAAGTGTAGGCGTAACTAAGTAATTATCCATTAAAATTATGTGGTACTATCGTTTTAGTCAGTTTGTTTGGAAAAGTTCTGTATTTGAAACCCTTATTGTTATTCAGTTCCCCGGTAGGATGCACGCCAACAGTTTAGCCTAAGGGCCTACAGATCCTAAATGTGTCGTTGATGTTCAGCATGCTTATCCTGGCAAAAAAAGAACCATATGGACATTTCGCATACAAGAAGAGCGAACATCATATTTTCAATGATATCTTTATACATTTCGTCATCACTAAAATGAATCGCGCTACGTTCTCCTCACACAACTATATCTTTGCACAACACGATTCACTGTAAGCGTTACATTGTTACAAACTTATTCGCTGGTTTAATCCTAGATCCTCTAGTCCACGTTCTACCATCAGTATTACAAGTGGTACTGAAAGGATATTTCCTGAGCAGTCCGTATTATAATGCAAGAGTATAGCAGCTAAATTTGTAGTGGAAATAACGTTTTTTTAGCTGGCTAGTCTCCTAAAGTTGCGGACAGACTTGGCGAGACGAGGACGAGACGCGCCGCGAGCCGAGCCAAAATTTCAAGTGTGGACGTGGCTCGCGGTAGGCTCGCGAGCGTCTCGTTCCGAACCATCGCCAGTCGGTTTTTCGACGAAACATCAAAGGATGCTTGAAGCTCAGTGTGGACGGCTATAAGTGCAGCGCGCTACGAGCCACGAGACGACTACGTATGGTTTGGCGCGTCGCGATCTATGGATCGCAGTAGGACTCGCGAGCGTCTCGTTTGGTCGCTCGTGGCTCTTGGCTCGCCTCGCGCTCGTCTCGCGGCGCGTCTCGCCAAGGCATAAATTACACCTTAACAATAATTCTTTCAATACTTACAGGAAAAGCTCATTTTTTTGTTTGATAATTGATTTGTGAATGTAGGTAATTAAACCTGAAGTATTAAATATGCTGATCTGCTTGCCTTGGGAATCGTCCCAGCAAATGAGTTATTTAATTGAAATTCGAGTTAATAAGTGTATCGTAACTCTCCGGTAGTATATTTTCTTTATTTATTCAATAATCTTACAAAACATACATGTAATATTGTATATCCGTAAAACTAAATAATTTTGTATATAAGGGTGGTCTGGTGACAGCATATAAACGTCCAAAATATTATCACAGACAAAACAGGTACAAGTGTATAAAAAACAAACAGCAAACAAGCATATAAGGACATCCACAGAACAAGCACATTAAAATCACAGACATTGCCTAAGTATAAAAAAAAGTTGTTATAAAATAAAATTGGTATATCACAGTTAAGATCTATCACCAAGTCTGTTAAGTAACATGTTCGTTGTTGATACCGCGACGCTGTAGCTGACTTTGTTAAGCAAGGTCTTTAGGTCTCTGGGTGAGACTTTTAATTTTCCTCTCAAAGTGCTGCAGAACTCCCTGTGCTCTTCTGAAGATATCAGTTCTCCGTAGCAGCCTACGACGAAGATTCCCAATTTCACCGGACAGCGGTACTGGTTTTGTAGCTCAGTCACCAGATTCAAGTCTCTGGTAACTGTGGCGAGTTGGAATTCGGTGATGTGATCCACGGAGTTGACCTCGTACCTGGTCCTCTTCAGTCGTTCCTGATTCCTCCAGTTTTGGATGTGCGAGACTGCTATTTCGAACACATACATCTCGTCCGGGTTGGTGAGATGGACAACAATATCCGGCTTGTTGTGGTACAACCTTTTTTCTGTCAGGAACTTCTGACCGGCAGTGATTGTATGATCTCGGTTATTCACATTAAACCGGAAGTGGCAGTTGGCTTTCCCAAACTGTAGCTGCTGCGTGAAGTGCCGTGGCGCATTCAGGCTTCGTAGTAGCGTCTTCAGGGTCCAATGCACCACGTAATCGTGGCGTGTGATGTATGCATTTGTAACACAAGAAGACACCACGTGGTAAGCTGTCTCATCCCGATCGCATCCTCGGCGGCACTTCCTTCGGTGGGGGTTGGAGCCCAGTCCATGAATTTGTTCTTCGGAGGCGGTCAGCAACATTGTCCGTCTCCAACTATCGAGGTTGGGGGATTGGTGCGCAGGGAACGAGATTTTTGTTTCCTCCTGGAGCACCACCTTTCCATAGTGCATATTCCGGGACCATTCCTGTTGTTGCTGTTCTGCATGCTTCCTGTCCATCTCGTTGACGACTCTTCTGCAACACTTCGCGATGTCCAGGCTCATGTCTGCCTCGACCTCAAACTTCTCCAGGACCCACTCCATATCCGTGATGGGGTTTCTGCAGCCTCCTCTCTTTAATGCTTGGTACCATTCGCGACACTCCTTCAAGTCCTTGTGCTTCATTAAGTATATGCCCCTCTTTGCGAAGCACTTTTGTGTCTCGTGCTCGATGGAGTTTACTCCTAAGCCCCCTTTGCTGACCGGCATATACACTGCGGCGTTGGACGATGTTTTTCCTTTGACGTTGTGTGCCACTAATTTTTTGCGAATTTTGGTGTCGAGATCGCGACATCTTTTGAGTGCGGAGCTTCTGGATTCACTGGCATAGATATTTCCAGTCACATAAATCACTGCAGGTACCACGGTGTTGTTAATCAGAGTGGATTTCTGAAAAGTAGTAAGATCTGAGCTCAAGATCTTGTCGAGTAACCCCTCCATGTTTTCCTCCATCCGTTCGTAGTTCCGCAGGGTGTCTCTCTCCAGTTGTTCCAGCCCTAAGTACTTGTATCCATCCTTCACCTCTGGTAAGAATGGCGGATCTGCGGCTTCATCTGGATTGAGTATAGTGGTCAGTATGCCCGCCTGTCACGCGGGTGACCCGGGTTCGATTCCCTGCCGGAGAGCCACTAAGTTATTGTAGTTCTACAATTACGACCCTGAAAGCGCTACTGCGTTGTCTAAAAAAAGTGTCGTGAAGTGCACGAAGTGCACATGTTTCGATACTTGGACAATGTTGACGGTATAACCCATATAACAGATCACGCTATCCTCCCGGGTATATTAGTATATTATAGGCCTTAGCCTTTCGTGACCTGTGGCACACACATAAAAAAAAATCTGTACCAAGAAAGAACAAAAATTGCGAGAAACCAGCTATTTTGTCCTTATTTTGAGCAAGCATGTTCACTATTTATATCCATTAGTTAAGTTCCTGAAATATTTATCTAACTATGTTGGGGTTTGGAACCTTCGGCAACATGCACTAAAACTGAGCTTTATCCACAATACCGAAACAGAATTTTTGCACTCATGAATATTTATCTAAGCTGACATGAAATATAGTTTAAAACTCAAAAATTGAGAAACAAAACCACTGAAAAGGCAACGAAATATTGACCCTTTGTAATATGGCAAACATCGTAAAAATAGTTAAAAAATAAAGACAAATTTTCATAGAGCTTATGAGGTTTCCAGGAAAAAATATCGGGATGTTATGTCTTAGTTTCTCATGATGTGATTTATATATGTGTCCAACAATTGTTGGTTTACTGCAGTCTGATAGTCGATTTCAGTTAACCATTGCCCAAATATATGACTTGTATCTTTATTGGATTTAAAGTTATTAAGCTTTATTTTTAGATATTTCCTCATCAGAAAAAAAAGTAATATCAGAATTTATATCTCACAAACGCGCGTAGCTATAGGTTGGGGAAAGTTATTAACTGAATAAATATTATTGTAGGTTCTTACATAGAATCCACAATTTTGAAAATGTACAGGATTAATTTTCTGATTAATAATGAATATAGGGTTAGTATGAACAAACTTGAGAATTTGCAGATATTTCTAATAGGCCACTCACTGTGAATATCTATCCATCATTGTATGTGTTGTATACTTGTTAGCTCATTCGCAAAATTAGATATTTGAAAATTAATCCAACCAAAATATTCCCTTATTATCAATAAAAAACACCCCTAAATATGGACCACTTGAGAAACTGAAACTAATTATTAAAGGAATAAACACCAGAGACCCTCGCACTAAAACACCATTTCCATTTAATAATTAACATAAAAAATAAAATAAAAAGCGCCCAGTAATATTTCCTTATTCATTAAAACCGGTCTTCTAATTACTAAAATGAATTTCATATGACTCTTTGTCCCTGTTATCAGCTGTTAACATTGTTATTCTATCATTTATAGTGGTAGTAAATCTTTATTTAATTTTAAAAAGTCTCCATTAAAGAAGATTATGGTTTAAACAACCTGCCTTACTTAATAAGTGATAAGAATATTTATGAAATTAATTTAAAACTGTACGAGAGAGTAAGGATAAATAGTTGGTCTTGGTGAGTCTAATAAACGAAAGCAATATATAAAAATATTTCTATTCTAAAAAAATACACCTACAAAAATTTTACATGGTAGATAATGTTTGAGGCTAAAAAGTCCATTATTTATCAAGGCCATGTCGAAAAAAAATTTAAAACTACCTCCGACCTCTATTATAAGAGGTCGGTGAAAACTACCGACATACGAAACAATCTATATTGTAATAAATAGGATGGCTAAAAAATCATGACATAGAAAATGCCAAACACGAAATTTAGCTTAATGAAACAAAAAATTAGTTCTTGAACTTAGAGGAAGAAAACGTCACCTATACGCAGTCATGCCTTAGTAAATCCGATATTGTGGATATATATATTTACCCACCTCACTACAATAAAAATTGACAAGTTCAGGAAGCGCGTCATATTTTTTATGAAACTGCAGGTCCCACAGATTGAGTTTATTTTCAAAAGATTTTGTATTGTCATACTAGTAGTTTATAAGATTTTTTTTGCCTTGTAGTCGCATATTCAATTCTTCTTACGCAAAACAGAGCAGTCAAGAAGCCAAAACTACTGATCCATTCTTGTTCATCGAAAACAGCCGTAGGTCTTCCCTTGCCTGCCCCGAATTTTTTTTTCTTTGGAATTCTTCTTCCAGGTACAGTTACTTTTTCAGTTGCTGTTTTACTAGCTTTCTAAGCCAACGAATGAGAAATAAGCAACAGCTTACTCCGCATCAATATCGGACAAGGAATTTTAAGATTCTCGGTGGTCGAGTCCTCGAGACCTGATGAAATATCTATCATTTTTTTCATAAAGTGGTCAAGTTTTTTACACATAAATTTTGTTGTTATCTAATACAGTAATAGTGCATTAAATTTAAGTCGGCCTGGCTTTTTTTGTTAAGGCTGCAAGATCTTCATTTTCCTCAAACATAGCTGGTGCCTCATCTGTCGCATAATGCTCGATAGTTTTGTAAGATCAATATTGTATCGATTCAATACCATCTTTGACACATTTGAAAATGTCTGGTCTTTTGTAATTTTAAAATTGTCGTTGATACCACGGATGAAAATTGCCATCTGGACTGTATCTGTCATCAATTACGACAGAGTAAAAATTTAAATGCCTGTTTTAAGTAAATTTCTAGATCGTCTGATAACTCCTTAATTTTTCTAACAACCGTTATTCCTGATACTACTAAGTACTAATTTTAGAGGAAAGGTGTTTTTGCGATGGGCATAAAACTTCTGGAACTGATTCCATATTCCATGTATTCTTTTATAAATTCTCCTTCCACGAAAGAATTTGACTTTGAAGCAATTCTTTCCGATACAATATAGCTCACCTAAAAAAAACGTGTGTCCTTAAGACGAAAACTTCAACAATATTAAAAAGTAAATAGAATTTAAAAAAAGTTTCTTAAACCTCAACAATATTAAAAAGTAAATAGAATTTAAAAAAAGTTTCTTGAAGTTCCAGATGCCGGGCATCCAACTCGATGACTCTCGCATGCTAATCGAGCCACTTAACTCTGAGCCACCGTTTCACTGAAATGTTCTTATCAAAAATGGATAAAAGTATACAGACAGAGAATAATATAATTATTTAATAATATGTTTATAATTTGACAGTTAGGTAGACTCTATTAAAAACTGACAGGATGTACAGATTGATCCAAATAAAACTTTAAATGCCCTAAATCTCTTCTTACTAACCGTTTCTCTCTCTCGCTCGGCTGAAGTCAATTCAAGTCAACTTTACCGAAATGAGCGTTATATAGCCGAACGTTGACAGCGTTAAATTCTATCTACGAGTAGGCAGGGCAATAATTTGCGCTAAAAGCGCCTAAATAATTTAACTTTCGCTGTAACAAAATATTAGTTAGTACTGTCCATTCATGTGATAAAAATGCTTACCTTTATGCAAGCATCGCTCTCTATATTTAGCCTCTGAAGTGTATATTGTGGCAACCATAGTTGTTTCTTCTAGGCTTCCACTTTATCAACCCGCATCTCACCCTCAATCCTGTCAAATATGGCAATAATAGCAATCTTCTCATAACACCAATCGTCTCATGACATACCAAACTGAAGGTCTATTCTTGAATGTTAACAAATAAATACAGGTTTGTCCACTTTTCTCGAAAATCTCGCGACTTGTCAGCGATTCATACTTATAGTTGCTATATTGTCATCGAAATAACTTGCGATAGAACATTGTTACGAATCCCGTAGATTCAAAAATTTTAATTCACCACTATGCAGTGGTGTTATTGCACACTTCATTAAGACTCCAATACCATAATATTAATAGATAAATAATTACATTATAAAACTCCATTCGCTCCGTATAATTACAATACTAAAACTCAAGAAACTGCCGACCGACGGCGGCCGCGGGAGCTTTTTATATACACAGCCTTCCAGAACCGCGAAGTGTCCAGTGCAACAGCGTATAGTTTTCGCATGACCACACCCCTATTTGCGAGCCGAAAAAAATTACAGGCAGGCCCCAAAGGCAACTTTTAGGTTTTCAACGTCTTTATGGTAAAGAAATTGACTAGATAGCTAATAGCTATAATAGCTATTAGTAAAATAGGCAATAAAATATAGATTAATATACTAGTTTTAAAAATCATATTTTTCCTAAATGCATTTAAAACGTGTTTCTTATTACTTTTTCTATTTTGAAAAATTTTTAATGAAAAAAATTTTTTTTTTTCATTTTGACAGAGGCGCCTGATTTTTGACGTAATTACTACTAAACAACTATCAAGGGCGTCACTTGGCATAAACAATATTGTTAATATACATGCAAACAACAACAAAAGTAGTGTCGAAAAGAAGTTCTTTGAGTGCCGAAATTAAATTATTTTGAAGACAAAATAGAAAAGCCTCTATTAAAACACCAAATAATTTGACCTTTTACTGGTAAGTATAAAAGAAACGGTGAATATAATGAAAGTTTTTTGTTACGAAATACCGCATCAAGCTTCTGGGAGGCTGATTTTGCGATGTTAGCAACGTGGTCGTACCAGGACGTATTGCTGTTGACCGAGACACCCAGTAGTCCGATTGACGAGGATGAAGGAATGGTCGATCCTGCCATAATGATGCCAGGGCCCGCCGTATTGGCCCTCTTGGTAAACTTGGCTGCTTGGGTCTTTGCTGCATTGAACTGGGCCAAATTTCTGTCGCCTCAAGTTTGAACTTGAAGGTCTTGATTAATTGCTGTAATCTGCTACTGTCTGCGGTGATAAGTCTCAGTCGCTGGTAAAGGTTTATCTGATCTAAATTGGGAGACAAGCGTACTGTCCTCTGCAAAACGGTAAACAGGATTATTCGTATCGGTCAGCAGGTCATTAATATAACAGAGTTGGTGAAAGTATTGCGCACTGAGGCACGCCCGCGTTAATGATGAATGTGTCCGAGATGTGTCCATCGACTGCAACGTGTAGAGATCAGTTCTTAAGAGTCCCTTCAGTGTATCTAGACTGCTCGGGTATCGTTACGGGGTCGGGTACACGGGCGTTACGGCGTTGGGTGGAGACTAGCGCGCTCCCACTACTCCGATTTCACGGTGAACGTATTTAGGTACATATTTACCGATTGACCGTTATTATTATGATATTTTGAATATTGAATGTTGTTCGGCCGCGCGGGTTAGAATTGATGAAATGAGCGTCAACAACAATTATAAACCGAGTGGGCTGCCGGTTATAAAGTATAGAAATCTTGTTGGAATGGGCAGAATGTATGATTGAAAATATATAAGAGCTGATAATTGTTTTAAATATTCCCTTTGTTTATCGTTATAAATTTGGGTAAATCATCAACAGAGAACGTGAGCTGGGCAAAATTGGAGATTTTTTTTTTGAAACTTATATGGGGGTTTTGATTTCAAAAGTGACAATAATTTTTGAAGAACATTTTGACTCTGTATAGCTCTGTGGCCCTAAATTGAGGAAGCCTGCTGCGATTTGATTCCCTAAAATCAGTAATAATTCGTTTTCTATAATTTGAAAAATTTGCTTCGGTATTTTTTTAAACGGAGACGCCTATTTTTCCTTCTTGGGGAAAAAATTTACTTTTTTTTCGATAGTGTTCATATTCGATAGGTGGATGGTAGGGGTTGCCATGATCCCAAAAAGTAAATTTATAATTTCGATCCCCCACTCCTCCCTTAAAAATTGTAAGTTTTAAATGATATGCCGTGGAGAGTTCAAATTCGGTATAAGGTTTTCGGGAACGGGGACTTCATATATGACCTCAAATTTTTCCTGGGTAAGAAAAAAAAACGAAAAAAAGGGGAATATCTTCATATATGATATAGGCGTTTTCGCGGTTGGGGATTTCCGAAGTGACGTCAGATTTTTCCTGGAGCGTTCCAGGAAAACTGGATAAGAGAATAAAAAAAAATAAAAACATATTCATTTTTGACATTTTTTTCAATGGAAACTAAACTTCCTCTCGAAAAACCCAAAAACACGTGTTTTTGAAGGTTATGTTTGAAACTTTGAAAGTAAGGTTCCTATGAGAAAGAGCAAATTAAACTTTTTTGTATAGCAGTAGCTTTTTCTGGAAAATATAATTCCAAATTTATGGGAAGAATACACCTATTCTGTGTTAATGACCAGCCAAAGTAAGGGAAAAACGACTTAACCACAATTTTTTTTATATACTAGTGTAGAGAATACGAAAGGTAAATATTTTTACTTGTGCATATTTTTTAATGTGTTTGTTTATGTTAAAAAAATACCACAAAAACAAGGAAAATAATATCGTATTTTTGCAATTTTTTCCGAGAAAAGAAACTTCGTATTAAAAAAACGCGATAACGGGTATTTTAGTATTCCTTCTTTTTAATCTTGGGAAATACTTCCGGGCCTGTACGTTTCTACAAATCCATATTTTCTTATGTCAATACTTTGGGGGAAAAAAAATTAAAAGCTTACCAAGGGTAAAAATAGTATATTGTGTAACTAGGAGGAAAAGCAAAACATTCCTGGACGACTGTGGTAATTGCTGAGGCCAGCAATACAGGAATCCAGGAATGTGCTTTTCCTACGAGTTGCACATACTCTTTTTTATCCGATCGGAATTAATTAGAATACGTATTTATAAAAATAGAGCCAAATATTACTCTAAATAAAAACAGTGTTTTAAATTTAAACTCAATATAATATCAAGTTATGAATCGAGCGAGCTTGGAGTTTATTACGTAACTAGGGAAACGACAAACAAGGTGTTTAAATATGACAGAAATGTTATATTCCCGGCCTAGGACGGTAGGACGGAAATGTTGTACATACAGTTATTGCATGTTGCCAAGCAACGAATACAATATACTGGAATCATGACTTTTGTGGTGAGAAAACACATCGGAAAGATATAGTTTTTCGTCCGATCGGATAAAAAATATTTTTCTATGGTTCTCTTTTTTTGGGTTTGGTTTATAATGGCCTATAACCCCAGTGCATGAAGTTAGAAAGTAGAAAAATTACGAATTTCAACTAAGTTCAAAGTGTTATAACTACTTTAATATTTAAAATTTTCAAGAAATAAAAAAAACCTGCGAAATTTGTTTATCTATCCAGAGAACTTAAAAAATTATCCGAAAAACAAACCATTTTTCCCATCTTTTCAAAAAGCTTCTATAGTATATTGTGTAACTAGGAGGAACAGCAAAACATTCCTGGACGACTGTGGTAGTTGCTGGACGAGGCGCAGCTGAGGCCAGCAACACAGGAGTCCAGGAACGTACTTTTCCTACGAGTTGCACATACTATTTTTTATCCGATCGAAATTAATTCGAATACGTACAATAGAGCCAAATATTACTCTAGATAAAAAAGGTGTTTTAAATTTAAACTCAACATAATATCAAGTTTTGAACCGAGCGAGCTTGAAGTTTGTTACGTAACTACGGAAACTACAGCTAAATGTTACTTTTGAAAGACGTCAGACCTGACAAACAAAGCGTTTGAATATGACAGAAATGTTTCATTCCCGGCCTAGGACGGGAATGTTATATTCCCGGACAGTTTTTTTCTAATCTTGTACAGTTATTGCATGTTGCCAAGCAACGAATACAACATACTGGAATCATGACTTTTGCGGTGTGAAAACACATAGGAAAGGTGTCGTTTTTCGTCCGATCGGATATAAATATTTTACATTTAGTTATATGCAGTAACTTCTCCCGCTCTTCAAAAGGAATGAGCGCTCTTAAAAAAATATGGGGCTTCTTGAGGTTGTCAATAAAAAAACTTACGCATTATATTTAGCGATGTTATTCCCTTTTTTTCGACGTGCACACAAACGCAACTTTGATTTTGCTCCTTTTCGATAATCAGGTTCCATGATAAAGCCACGGCACATATAACAACCAGCAATATCACATCTTCTTTTTTCGCATCTGCGCAAGTCCGCGCGCAAGATATTCCTTGGTAGGAAATCCGTCAAACTGCCGCCAGCGACGTCGTGTTTTTACGACTGGTTTATTTTATTGCTATTGGAGTTAAATCAAAACCATAGGCGTGTATTTGTCAAGTAATTGACATTGTGAGAGACGAACGTTGTTTATGACATTGTGTAATGCAAAAAGCCATGGTGTTTAAGCAATAAGAACTTGTACAAACCAGAGATATTCTTCCAAGAAGAATTTCTTTACATTTCCTGCTCATACAACAAGGTATACATATATTTCATAACCCATTGATATTTGAAATTTTATATTAAGGCTCTGTTAAAGGAAAATCATACTTATATTTCAAATCCAGCCCTGACTTTTCCTACCCAACTGACATTAGCAAGGTCAAATTTAATTTTTCGCTTGACAGGTCGAGTAGTATTGCTGGTTGTTATATGTGCCGTGATAAAGCAGTTTATATCGCTACACTAAACTAGGCACTAAGGTAGAAAGAGAAAGTCCAGAATGTCTGGCCGGCGCGGCACAAGAGTTGATCTTGATCACTAAACTAAGCACTAAGTTCAATGTAGTCAAAATTGTTACGTAAAAGTAAATAA
>MU187581.1:54344-72455 GCA_016904865.1 Pissodes strobi | reverse complement strand
AGAAATATTTATGTAAATTATGTTAATAACAATATCAAAATATATACACATGTTATACCATCAAATATTAACTCTCAATGAGTATAAAATATATAATGGTACAAATTGTGATAATAACAATATTATAAGCTTCATTTTACCGACTTGTAATGACATATTGCAACACAGAAGTAAAACAATTCACCAAGATAAACCGTACACGCCGCTGGCTTCTGACTCTCTATTCTCCGTTCTCGAGCAATCCCTCTCGGATATCTTCCAAAAAACCTCGCAAAAACTCGACTTCAATTTATGACTTATTTTTATCTTTTAAATGTATAAGGGGTGTCTCAAAATATACACATATATAGGGTGTCTCAAAAATGAATGTATCAGGTCTAATGAAATAGTATTTTAAAGATGTGGGTTATCTCACTGGATATTGCGCTGTTTCTTACACCTAAATTTGATATGGAGACCAGTAGAAGAAATGTCGGATTCTTAATCTAATAACACCAACTGTATAGGAAAATCAAATCGAACAATCTAATGAGAATATTCATCCTTCCTAAAAAGCCTATCGCCCTGGTGCTAATGCCAGTCCAATTTAATTAAGTACATATAAGACCTAAGGTGTCTATTAAATGGAGGTGAAATTATAATTTCCGAGAATTTGTTACAAATCACCACCTTGATAATAGAGTATGCCTATCAGTGAAAAATATTATTAGTGCAGTTGATTGACTAGCCGTGTTCTTTAGAGACACGCGTTATGAATTTCTCCTTTAATAAAACATGAGCTAAAGTCGTTTCTTATTTGAATATATCTTATAAAATTTTCTGATTCATCTAATTATCTCTATAGTTTTCAGATCCTTTCATACCTATCTGTGTAAACTTATATTAACTCACGTAGATCAGTGGTAAATTTAAATAAACAAAATCGATCGGATTGCGGCATGGCAAAGAATATGTAAATGGGTTGTTTGCATTAATATGAGAAATCTGCAAATATAGACTGCGATAAAACTAGCCGATGTAAGTGATTTATATGCATTTCCGCATGCAGTTGGTTTATATTAGATTCTGGCATGAGAAAAATGGATTACATATCTGCTACATGGAATTTGTCTTCAAGGCAAGTTGTAATATATACTTATACTTATGCTATCAAGCCAGTTTATTACTATTAAAACTCATTCACATACCGATGCACAAACAAACGGCATTTGGAACGTGAGGCAAAATAATTGAAATTATTGAAATGAAAAAAAATATATGAGGCATTCAACATGCAACAAAGTATTAATTCGCATCATAAATTACAACACATAGGTAGGTATACTTAGAAACGCCGCATGAACCATCATCAAGAACAAAAGACACGTTAAATTGATAGACTGGATGCATAATTGAATATCCTAAAGACAAAGACCAAACAGTAAGATAAGCAGAATAAAATGTAAAATCATTTTAATAAAAGGTTTTGTTGATTTTAAGAAGTTGTTGTAAACACAAAAAAGTAAAGAGAAGTGTTTTGTGGTTAGCGTTGACTTTGAATATAAAGACACTATCTACGACCCTGGTTTCTGGCCTCGTGGGGTTGCCTATGAACGGTATAATTTTGGGCTAGGCAGAATCTGGGAAAACCAAGACAACTCGTTAATTATACCCAAGTATGAACAATAAAATTCTTGAATTGGTGGCTATTCTATTAACATTACCGACATTATCGACATTTACTGTGTTACTGAACATTGGATCACCTTGATGGATACTTATCAGTTGGTCACGCTTCGAGGAAAGAATACAGGGGTGGGGGCACTGCAGCGTTTGTGAGGAGTAACAATCAATTAGTGAAATAAAGAACAAATTCGAGTCAGGAGAAAAGCATTTTGAGTATAACGTATCACAGCTAATAATAAATAGTAAGGCCTATATGTTTGCATGCTTATACAGATTGCCTGCCGATGATCTTGATTTATGTAAATTGACACCACCACTCAGTTAAACTGATAACTGAGTGGTGGTTTCAATTTAGTATCTTAGGAAGTTTTTGTGGTGATTTTAGCGATAATATTAATGTAAACAATATAAGCTCTTTTTCAGGGAATTCAAAATAACTGTTTCTTCTCGCAACAGGGTCTACGACTGCTCTAAACTCAGACGGAAGATACCTTGAATTGAAGATCACTTTCCAAAATTCCTTGATGCGTCTTTGCATGGAGGACGGGTTTTTATTACAAACCAAAGAGGACTATTATAGACTCTAGTTACGAATATAGCCAAACTCTTGAGATTTTCAGATGGGTGGCTGGCAGAGAAATAAATCCGTAATATTCTATTGGTCTTCGTTAGCCATTTAGCATGTGACAACTTTCCTGGTGATCTATTCTCCACATCAATAATGGGCCTATGACTGTCATCGTAACATCAGACAAGCATTATTGATCGCCACTCAGATCTTTTTTAGTTATCTCCGGTAATTTGTTTTCACATCAAAATGATCTAGGGGCCAAGGCACGCTGTGAAATGTTTATGAACTATATGAATTGTTAAGAACCAATTATAAAATTATACATAATTTTAAAGAGAAAACTTAAATTTTTATCAAAATACAACATAAGTTTTCATTTTACAGGGTGCAAACGAAAAATAGTTAAGTTTTATTTCACAATTTGCAACCTAATACGAACAAAGGTGAAAAATGTACGCATTAAATACATCTTTCTACTTTTCAAATTAGATTGATTGTCAATTGCTCAATCTGCTGCCACTATGTTTGTAATAATTTTAACAACTCCTCCTTATTGAAGAAACCATGTCTAAATCCAGGACCCGCCTATTTAACATATATCTTATATATGTTTTTTGGGATTACTCCAATATTGAGTTGTTCTGTAATAAATTTAATTGTTCTCGCAACGTGTGTCAAGCATAAACATACCTAGGTAAGAAATTAACACTCGATTTGTTGTGTCTCTGCAGGGATAAAAGGTTGGAGAACTGTGTGCAGATATGTTTTCGATTTTAAAAAGCCTTCCAGAAAAACTATTTCAGTTTGACGGCCAATTCCAACTCCAGCCCAAATCATGCCTCCTGCGCTGTTTGCAATATATATTTTTTCAGTTCTTCTACAAACCTTCAATCTTATAGACTCTAGCCCCAAACCAATTCTGGATTCATCGACAAAGAGTACGTACCTATATCTTATTTGTGTCAGATGATATGTTCTTGATCCCACTCTCTAGCATATGAACTCTAACTTGGACGTTGAGTAGGAGCTCATGTAATCAGGTTCTTAAAGTTCGATAAACTGACAACTGCCTGGTGAAGGTGTTCAGCCCATTTTTTAGGTGCATGCTAGTTAGATCTCGGTTTTAAAAAGCTTGAACGCAAACAGATTGATTTTGAGCATATTATAGGCTTTAATAATACAGTTCCTTCTGAAATAAAACTGATTTGTGGGCGGATATACTAAGACCCCTCCTTCCCCTAGTTACAGTTGATATATACTCAATATAGCACTGACAACACCATGCAATCGTTGACTGAATAATAGATATCAGTCTATCAGTCAACGATGCAATGTTTCTTTAGAAACATAACCAGAGACAAAGAGTGGAGTGAAGTTACGCTCAAAATATTCAGTGACTAAAATTGGGGTCGGTACGAAGTTCTAGGATGCAATTTGAGCATGCATCAATGATGTATCATCAGCGTACTGACATACCAATCCCGATGCAACGCCGTTACTGAGGGTCTTCATATATAACAAAAACAGCATAGGTCCAAAGATGGCGCCTTGAGGCACGTCCTGCATTCATGTCAGCAGGCTCAGAGAAGAATGTGTTTTCGCGGTCCGATATGCAGATCACCTGCTGTCTTCCAGACAAGTAGGACACCGTCAAGAGGTCATACAGGCCACAAATCTCATACACAGCCCACCTACCAATCAAAAGTCCATGATCTATTGTGTCAAAGGTTTTCGAGGGATTTTTAGGTTTTATCGATATGTAATTGCATTGAAAATTGCAAGTTGGGTAGATCTCATTGGCCTAAACCCATATTGCCTTCCAGTCAAAATATTGTGCTGGTTTTAAAAGTTTATTTTTATGTTGTAGATAACTCTCTCGAAAATCTTTGACATGGAAGACAACAATAATATAGGCACAGAATCTGTGATATAGGTCTGCAATTCGACATATCCTGTTTACTTTCTTTTTAAAAATTGGCATCACTTTTGCCTTCTTTAATGCGGCCTGACTCAGTCCAAAAAGAAAACATTCATTTATTATACAAAATAGTGGATTCTATATAATGTGCACTGAACTTTTTAGTATAGCTCTCCATCTTATCCAAACCCACCGAATATTTATTTGGTAAACCAATGGTAGCCCTAAATACTTCTTTATTATTCACAAGTGATAGAAAAATAGCTGGTAATGTATGATTTTTCTTGTTTCTCTATTAAATATATTCCATACTGTTTTTGTTTTATTTTTGAAATTACTAATGCTATGAAGTTTTATAGGTAGAAAGATAACTTCGATAGATATTTGTTTTAACTTTGTATTTATCATATATAATACGGCTTTTAGTAATATTATACTAAACATATAAATCCTTGATATACCCTCGATACTTTTATCTCTGTATTAATTCAATTCCTCTTCGAATTGCTTACTCTAAACCAGTTCAAAATAATAGTATCGATTATTATAAATAATCCCATATATATCATCATCAGCATCTAAAATATTTCTTCATTGTTCTTGTCTCAAGAAGCAGTTAACTTCAAAACTATGTTCGTGTCTGTGAAAAACCTTTTTTTTTCGTATATTTAACGGGAGTGTTTTCTTCCTCAACCCGCAACTGTATCGTCTGATCATAATGATCCGAGACATTTGTTTCTTACGCTCTTTCTGTCCTTCTAATGGGCGCAAAACCTTCATTCCAGCTTAGAAGCAACTGAGAGTGAATAATCTTAAATTGAAAGAAAAATTTTAAGTTTAAGAATTTAAAATGAGAAATTGAATGAATTTACGTATGTCGATGCGTAGGCTAGAACGAGTTGTCGCCGAGCAATAAATTAGGCCCTAGCTCAAAATGTCAGAGAGTAGGGGTGGGTTTATTTATTTAAGGCGCCACGTGCTTGTAGACGGCACAAGCGATAAATAACTCAAAGTTGAAATATGGAACTTGTTTTAGCTTAAGCTTCGCGACAAAATAAAAAGAATACCAAACATTTGTTATTTTTTCCTTTTATCAAGAAAACCGACCAATAAAACAACAAAAATAAGTTAGAAAATTAGATCAGATATATATGCCGGCAATTTATCAGTATTAATAATGGAAAAATAACTACTCAAAAATTAATCAAAAATCAAAGTCGGTAATAAGCAAATACACAAATATTAACCGGAAAACTAAAGTCAGCGATAAACAAGTACTCAAATATTAATCAAAAAAAAAAAAGTTAATCCAGAACATTTCAATTATTGAGCGCAAATACTACAAAAATCAGATACTTACTTTAACAGGCCTCTCCTCTGGAACGTTACCGCTTAAGGGAAGTTCAGGAAATTAAATAGCCAAATGAAAACAGAAATATTAAATGAAATATATCACGGCGGATCATAAAAGAAAGAAAGCGATGAGAAAATGACCGGTGATTCTAGCTGATTAATTTATTGTAACATCTATATTTCAACGGGAAATAGTAGGCTCTACTCGGTTACTTGAAGAAATAAATTATACGCTTTATCTCATCAATCGCCGAAATATTCAATCGTAATCTATGATAACCGCTTTATGCAATAATAATAAAAAAAATAGCGTCAATAAAATATGAACGCGGACCAGCGTACAAATATCTACTTGCTATGTCGTTATGGGAAAATTCAAGTAACTCGAATAATCACTTAATCAATGGCTAATTAACGGACGTCGAATCATGATTCGTTACAGGGCCGTATTACTAACTAACTATGTTTATCTGGAACAGTTATGATATGTTGGTAATAACACCCAAACATTACCGCAAAAAATGGAAAATAACTAGTTCGACCTGGCGTTATTGTAGCAACCAATCAATTATAGACTTTAAGGTATGTCAACTTAAGCGTAAGTACTCCCCGCTCAAGTTACCAGTCGGACTAAGATAATGAACAGTTTGTTTGAATAAAGAATATATCAAAGACCACAATAAAAATTAAAAATAACGCAAAGTCTACTAGGCCGTATAAACAATAGTAGTTATCTGATCTACTGGTATCTAACGTAAGCCAGAAATCGTGAAAAATTAAGAATAATAAAAACTAGTTGCGTTAGTCAATTAAAAGTTCAAAATTTAATCCAAAATCGGATTTAACTGAATTTTAGATTTCGATTAAATAGAATCAAGCGCCTTATGCTAGACAAAATTGTCCAAATATTCAAAGTTCATTTAATAGAAAATAAGAATAAAATAAACGTTACTTTAGTTAAGGAGAAAAAAATTAAAAAGCTACTCTTTGCCCGAAAACAATGCAAAAAACTTATTAATTAGAATTAGCATGCAATTGTCATAAACTATATATAGAAAAAAAATTAAATTTCTCACTTGTCTGATGAGTAGCTCCTCAGGCAGTTTTCGGAAAGGAACTGCTCACGGTTGAAAAAAGACGTCCTTGACAGGCGAAGGACTGCAAGACTCTATAAGTAGTACTGCTAGACAGGCATAGCCAAGGAAAACCCTGTTGTTAGCGATGCTCGGCGATAGCAGTATCCGTCGATAGCAATGAATCCGACGCTAGAAGTAGGAATAGACCCAACGGTAAAATCCTGTGAAACAACACATATTCAAGGTTCCACACGTAACTCTTAATTGAAGAGCATTATAACTCGGTAATCAAAAGCAACCATCAATGAAAAAAGGGAAATCAGGGTAAAAAAACAATAATTTACCTGCATAGGGATAGCCAGTTGCTTATCGCTAGATAGCTTTACAGTTGGGCGAGAAGGACTCTGTTAGAGATTAAAAAGGGAATTAAAAATCCGCCCCCGTGTGCCACAATGTTGAAATGATGGCGTTCAAAGAAAGACAAAAAAATGCAAAATAACTGAACTCACCTCGCTAAAGAAGCATTCAAATCCCACAAAGGGCAGTTTCAGACACCAAGGCACAAATATAGACTGAAACTATTAAAAATGGCCCGGTTGGAAAATCTCATCAAAGGTAAAATCAAAAATTGATTCCAACCGGTACCTTAAAGAACTGCTTGACTCACAGAAAGGTCGACGTAGAGTGACGCCAACAAATCGGAAACTCGAGGAACAGAGAATCCCTACTTCGAATATCTCACGCCACCAATGAATGCATCTACCAAAAAAAAACACTCAGAGTAGCCAAAAGGACATTGTCATAAAACCACTCCATCTAATAAAATGTCCTAATTTATTCCAAAGGCAATTAAGTAACTGCGCGCGATGCCTAACTCGACAACCAATCCATAAACCGTATGCGCTACGAAAGCCGGAAATACTAAAAGCCACCAACTTTACTTTGGGGACCCTCAGGCGCTAAATTCAATTCGCTCGAAATTGAAATTTGTTTAGCTATCCAAATTTATTTTAATTGTCTCGATCTGGATATCGTCGGAGCGAAGTCGGACGGAATCTACTAGGGGTTTTCGCTAGTAAATATAAATGCGCTTGAAGCTATAGGAACGGTGACGAATTCTACGGTTATTTACGCTTCGATATAGCCAAATCGGTCCGTGACATGTTACATAGATATCGTACCTAACCCTATACTATCTCAGATTACTAGAAATATTACCAACTTGTGTATGTAAAGAAGGGATAGCCCTTGTTTTACTAATTATACAGTTATTTTGCACACCCGGAAAATCTCCTTTTATCAATGAAAAACTTATTGGAGAAATTGCCACTAGAATGATCTTGAATGACCCAAAATCACCTCATCAAAGAAATTTTCTGCGTCCCTTTGAGGTGTCCAAAATCAACATTAACGCTAAATCGTACGTTGATTTAATAGATTGGTAGTAAAAATATTTTGGTCCACCACTTCTTCCCAAAGTGACCGATGAGGAGTTGCTTCTACTAGAGAATTAAAAAAGGATGTTATTTTAACATTCTTAAAGCTTCCGTGCCATTCTC
Organism: Pissodes strobi; assembly: GCA_016904865.1. NCBI lineage: Eukaryota > Metazoa > Arthropoda > Insecta > Coleoptera > Curculionidae > Pissodes > Pissodes strobi. Next base: position 64,313 of record MU187581.1, on the reverse strand, counting down.
AGGCTGTGAAGCGTTCAGTTATGACTGTATCGAATCGATGCGTTTACGTAGCAATAATTCATGAGATGTTTACATGCGCGTAGTGACTAAAGATATGATTATAAGCTTTCCTGTTTGATTAATAAATAAAGTAAATGAATTTTCTTTTGTTCTAGTGTATTGTTCTTGCATACCTAACCTGTTAATTTAGAATTTTCACATTAATATCTTATTTCAAAGTAAGATAAAAAAAACAGCTCTATGCCAAAAAGATCATGGTTATTAGGCGGACAGAAGAAAACAATGAATCCAATCAATAAATTAGATTATGAATAATTAGCTCCTATAATGGCACTTTTAAATTGCTATTAGAATTTGAGAGCCCTAAATATATTTTCTGCTATATAGATATGTCCCACCCTAATAACCATGTAGCAATTATATGTTATATGAATATATTGCCACAATAATTTCAGGTTAAAAATTATTACCATAAAACTGTTAATTTATTGCTTTCAACCAGCCATAAAGCCACAATAAAAAGAGGCAATGGATTGAAGATAAGAAATCACATTTGGTACTGCAAAAACGAATATTGAAAAACCTCAAGACAGTAACTCGAAACTACATGCCGCACAAAATATAATAAACTCGTTTCTGTTACCTGATTTTTGTAGTAGACTAATTCCAGTGTAGTTTATGTCGATATAAAATGAACCTAAACATGTAGAAAACCCAACGTCCATCTTAACAACTTTTGCAGAATATATTCTAAAAGATTCTTGAATGTACGTTGAAAGCCCCATTTCACAGATTGGATAGATATCTCTGAAATGACTTAGTACCATCTAATTCAAAAGAACATAACAAGAACCAAAATGAAACTCACCCAATCAGTCTACGCCATACGTAATATGTAAATGACTCAGGATGGTGGCGAACGATAAAAACAGTAAAAATGAAAAAGTAAAACCTAGGAAGTGCCGCCAAAGGAAAGCCCCGGCAGCAAAAAATTGAAATATATTACCCATTTAGAAAACTTGTGGGAAATTCAAATTAAAAGCATGGTTAGATACCTTAAATATTGTTTGCATACATGATTTAAGAATAAATCTTATTGAGGCAGGAAATGCTGCTTCACATTGAATTTATTATGTTTTAACACACCTTCGGGTCTAGTATGTATTCAAAGGCCGGTCGATTATTTAAAAACTCTATGGCCATATAAATCTTTATAATTAAAAATTGTTTCGAAGTAAAATTAAAAACTTTCAGCATTATGACATATGAATGTATAATTAGTAATACGTGAAGCTAAGTTTACAATACAAGGAACTAGAGCTGCTAGAGGCTTGGAACTATTTTCTTAGTATTTTCATTCTCATTATTGCGTAGGCCAGATCTTTATCAACATAAATCCAGTAGATGCAGATTGCACTAGTCGGTAGCCAGCTAGTAGATAACATTGACAATAAATTACAGTACCGAAATCGAAGGTTGTGGCCTGAAAGTGACTAGTCCGAATCGGATTATTCTTCGGGATCCAAGATAAAGTAAGATTCTGCCCAACTGATTACCACGTCATAAATAGAAGAATAGTTTCTCTACCGAAATACTTACGGTGATAACATTCGGACGGGTAAAGCGGTTTCTTGAAGTCATTAAGAGTAGAGTGCTCTATGCCCATCAAAAGATATCATTATTATTGATTTATTATTAACTTAAATGCCTCTTTTGATAAATTTTTATTAAGGATATGGATTTCTTTTCATGTTATTTTCTTCGAGTGGCGCTCCTATCGGTCATATCATCATGGCTATTCTAACTTTGTTGATAGCATTTCCCAACATCTCGGTAGGGTTCTAGCCTAGCTATTCTTTAATATTTTAGAAGGATATTTTTCTTGATCCTGCATTTCTTCATCATTGGATCTTGCCCTGTGTTATGTTCCTTAACAAAGAGACTACACCTATCATTAATTGCATAATTTTCTTTGCGATGATGAGAGGTACTACCTGATCTTTATCCAGACATTGCAAAACTTTAATATTGGTTGATGTATCGTGCCATGTTATCTCTAAAACCAAATAGTATCACCACATCATAGAACCTACGATGCTTATTATGTTGTTTTTTTAAGGGCTTGCTTAGCACCGTGAGATTCAAATATAGAGTATTTAGCCGATATTACGTTTCTATATCGCTGATCATTTTCAAGTTAATACTAAAAATTAAGTTAAATGCTACCAATTCTAAGACTAACTGATACTTGAAATCTAAGCCCTCTCTATCGATAATTATTTTCAATGTCAAGAACAAATTTCCATGCTTATCATTCTAAAAACATTGGCGCTATTCTGGACAAATATCTTTCTGCAGTGATGTCCCTTGGGTACCATTTTGTCTTCAAACTATACCAGTTTCTGATTTTTCATATCTGTATTTATGTATTATCTGATGTTTTTTATTCCTATTTGGAGAATTACTCTTTGTTTCACGTGATAAATATACTCCTCTTCTGTTCAAAAAAATACAGGCTTTGTTATTGTTATCAAACCTTAGACAGTGTGTTATGTTTTTAAGTTATATTTCATATCATCTTATTTTCTTCGAGTAATACTCCTACCGGCCATCGAGTATCATCAGGACTATTATTATAACTTTGTTGAGAGCCGAAGGCCTAGCGTAGACCCACCATCGACAGTTCCTCCAGAATCTGATGAACCTTCTAACGCAGAGGAGCTTTCTGAGACTCAGTGCAAACAAACTCCTACGAGGTTTTCGGATGGTAATGGATTATGCTTTGGGAACCAAGATAAAGTAAGATTCTGCCCAACTGGTTGCCATGTCTTAAATAGAAGAATTGTGTTTGTACCGAAATACTTAAGGTGATAACTTTCAGACGGGTAAAGCGGTTTTCTGGAGTTATGAAGAGTAGGGTGCTCTATGCCAATCAACATGTATCATTATTATTGATATATGTATTAACTTAAGATGGAGACGCTTTCTAAAGGCCTCTTTTGATTGATGCTTATTAGGGATATGGATTTCTTTTTCATGTTATTTTCTTCGAATGCTTCTCCTAAGGCCTCTTTTGATTGATGCTTATTAGGGATATGGATTTCTTTTTCATATTATTTTCTTCGAATGCCTCTCCTATCGGTCATATCATCTAGGCTATTCTAACTTTATTGAGAGCATTTCTCAATAACTCGGTGGCGTTCTAGCCTAACTATTCTTCAATATATAATACGGATATTTTCTTTATCCTGCATTTCTTCATCATTGGATGATCCTGTGTTGTGATCCTTAAGAAGGAGGTTTCTCCCATCATAAGATACTACTTCTGTTCCATCTGGATGATGGTAGGAACTACCCAATTCTTACCCAGACATTGCCAAACTTCAATATTGGTTGATTTATCATTCCATGGTATCTCTAGGACCAAATGGTAGCACCACATCATAGAACCATCGATGTTTATTATATTGTTTCATTTAATCACCACATTACAAAACCTTGGATGTTTATTATGGTGTTTTGTTTAAGGGTTGTCAAGATATTTAAACATGGAGAATTTAGCCGATATTACGTTTCTGTATCACTAATCAATTAAGTTAAATGCTGCTAATTTTAAAACTAACTAATACTTGAAATCAAGATTCTCTCCATCGATAATTCTTTTCATTTCACAACATTGAACAAATTTCCATACTTGGCATCCTAAAAACGTTGGCGCTATTCTGGATAAATCTCTTTCTACAGTGATGCCCCCTGCGTAGTATTTTGGCTGCAGACTATACCAGTTTCTGATATTTATTCTTATTTGGAGAATTACTTTTTGTTTAACGTGATATACTCATCGTCTGTTCTCAAAAATATAGGTTTTGTTATTGTTATTAAACCCTTGGAAGTGTGTTTTTATCTTATATTTTATGCCATCTTATTTTCTTCGAGTAATACTCCTATGGGTCATCGAATACCATCACGGCTATTATAAGCTTGCTGAGAGCAAGAGACCTAGGGCTAAACTGCCATCGGCAGCTCCACCGCTATCTGATAACCTTCTACGTAGAAGCCTTAAGTCTGGGAGGTTGGAGCTAACGCAGAGAATTTTTCTGAGACCCAGTGCAAAGTCAGCAACTCATCTGAAAAATGGGAAGCGGTCTGGGACCTTGATCGTGGGGAGTTGAAACTAACTCTGGGAACCTTCTAGGAGCCCGATGCCAGCCCCACATCGAATGTTGCCTCAGTAACTCAATAGCCTGAAGGACGGTCTGAGACCTCGGCTTTGATGAAGCTCGGTCTACTGCTGAGAACCTTCCAGGGACCCAGTGCTAGGTTAATAAAGACACGAAATAAAGCGATGCTAGCGATCAGGGTTCCGGAAATAGTGACCTGTTAAAAAGCTCTTAGGGCTCCATTAAAGGTGTCAAGGAAGCAAGCGCTAGTGTAGAGGAACGTCATCCAAGGCTACAGTAATGATCACTAACTTCCGGGGCTCCCTTACAGGCACAGAAATCAGGTGATGTCCCGAGAGGAAAATATACGTATTCAGGGGACGAGAAATCGTCCATTTATGTCCTTGCCGACCATCCAGCGATGGCGGGGATATGAAGGGGGCACTTCGGGGGCTCTCTGCTAAACCCGGAGGGCGTAAGAAGGATGGTTCCCGCGTAAGGGATTTCCCGCACACATTACAATTTCATCATCATACTTAACCTATATTGAGTATTTTTTCTAACAATTACATACAGACTTTGAAAGAGATCCTATATTTTTATGCCTATGCATATGCATATCGTAAGTGTATCGATATGTTTCCTTCTCATTTACCCATCAGTCAAAGTGCAAATATTGGACAGCATATCGATTGACGGCAATAATATCAAGAATCGCGTCGGTAATAATAAGCTATCTGTAAATCTTACATAGATTCGATAAGTCTAACGTATCTAGTTATAGGCGGTCCCGAAAACTAAAAGGACACATGGATATACGTGCACGGTTCCCATCGCTCAGAAACTGCAATTAAAACACGTTATTCATAATCTTCATTATTTTCATTTATTTGCTATTTCTTTATGTAAAATCATTCTTCTTATTCTCAGAACTCTAAAGAGCGTCGGATCCTTTTGAGGAAGACAAAGAAAAAATTGCATATCGAGGTCTGGGCAAGTAGAAAAGACAAAGGCTAAAACATTTTTGGTGAAATATTGTTCATTTAATGTGAAGGTGATGGCTCAGTTATTGGTGATTAGTTCAAAACTGTGAAATTGAAAACAGACAAAGTTGCAATTGGTGATGAATCCATTGTTAATGAAGATTATGGATGATGCCCTGATATCATTCTATCTCGTAGTTTATGTTCTGAAGCACACCGCGCCGTTCTAGTTTCTTCTATTTGTGGGAGAAACTATTAAAACAATGTTCATGTTATATATTTCCGTAATCTACCGCCGTATGTTAATATTCAACACAAGGTAACCTTAAAATAGCATTCACTTATACTTTAAAAAAGTCATTATTACACAAATTGAATAATAAAATACTTAAGTATAACTGAAAAATATTTTCGGCTACTGGTGTGACATGCCTTTTATACCATCGCCATCATCGCGATCGCCTTAAGAGGCAAAGAACATCCTTTCTTCTGACATATTCGACAACTGTCCTAGTCATGCATATAGCATGGGTCTCTGCAAGGTAATCTTACCTAAGCGACACATGTATTCCAATTAGTTAAACTTAATAATGGGATGAGTTGATTGCTGAATACCTCATTGAAATTAATTAAGTTTTAATGGTTTTTGTATAAAGATGCATCAAATCTTTAAATAGTACCTATTTCTGGTCAAACGATGATTTGGAATAAATAATTATTTTTGTTAGTTCCTGGTCTAATCAAAATGCATGAATTTTTAAACTTGTATTGCTAACTATCTGTAAACACGTCGAATGATATAATAGAGAAATCTAACTAACTGATATTATTGTCACTTATGTACATGGCTTGTCACTAAGAAAGGTGTAAGGTTGATGAGTGAATGAATGGTGCATGGTTTGCGTGCACTGCCGATTGAAATTCAATGCGGTACACCGAGATTTTCAGTATGATAACGACATGAAAAGTAGTTCGTTCCTGCTGCTGGGTTTGAGTTCTTACAGAATATTATTATAAGCAACCAGAGTCATCACGAAGAAAATAATGCGAAATAAGCTTAATGTAAACAAAAAATGCGTAGATGGACGATGTATGCTTTTAAAGAACTTGAGAATATTATTAAATGTTTACTTACGCAAGGGGAAATAGAAAATATCGATCTAAAGATTTTATTTTAATTTTTAGAGGAACTTCAGTAGATATATAAGAAGCGCCACCACTGAATAGATAATAATATTACAGTTAATTTGGGCTCAAAAGGGCCCCTAGCGGGTAAGTTGTGTGGTAGTTTTGATTTCTTTCATGTACTTTTTGGGGTGCTACATTCGCATCTGAGGTTGCTAACAGAATTCTTTTTTACCTTACAAATGTTTGGGTTTTCTCTACACTCTCGCTTTGAATTGGTTAGAGTGCCAAAAAAAAACATTTATAAGGTAAAACATGAATCCTCCACAACAATATAGAACATATCTACATCAACAGAATTCTTGATGCAATATTAAAAAAAGGCAAAAAGGTAAAAAATCAAATTTTTTGGCGATTTTTTACTTATAACTCGGAAACTATTAACTTGTCATAGGTAATCTTTCTATTCAAAATGAACCGTTCGGGCTCAAGCGCTGGCTGAAAACTACAAAAATCTAAATTATTGAATGAATGAATTCCTCCTAGTTTTAATTTAAAACAATGTAGACAGGTTTCAACTGTTATGCCATATCCTGTACGAAGAAAAAAGCATTTTCAAAATATCATTGTATGTTCCAAATTCCGTGCAAAGGTAATTGCGTCTTTTTATTTTATTTATTTTCTTCCAGCCACCCCCCTTTCTTTCCATTCGACTCCTTTACAGACGAGCCATGATGAATTACGTCACCGTGTACCTGCATTCCCAGCCTCGAGGCCCTTTGTAATGTTCACAAGGGATCCTCTCCGCTACTCACAAAAAAATGGGCTTGAGAAGTTCAGTATTATAACACAATTCAACAAATTATGTGTACGCGTAGTGTTAAAAATAGCTTTCAACGTAAGTTTTATTTGTGATGAAGTTCTGAATAATGATGTAGAGAAGGAGACTACGATGCGGGAAAAAGATTTCAAAACGTTTATCGTGTCAAGCAAGAAGGGGAAGAATGTTGAGCATGTCCAGCTTAGTAAAAGGTCATGAGCGATGCCGTAAAAACTATAGTAATGAAAGAATGATAGCCGCACATTTGTGGAGCAGGGTAGAGAGCAAGTCAAAATACGTTCTAGTGAAGCACCTTTCCTGTCAAAGTTCATTGCGTTATGTGTGTCCTCGTCATAATATGTGGGTTTATACAGGAATAAAGAAAATGGAAACCAATCGCAATATCAGGTTCAAGTTTTGAAAGTGAAGAAATTTATCACAGCAAGAGCAGAAAAACGTGATGATTAATATATATTCATAATCAAAATTTTTTGAATGTCTCAGAATTGGTGGTCTGTGATTATCAATAGACAATCGTCCAAAAATACAAAAGAAAGTAAAAAACCGGCCCATTCACCAATGATCTTGAAGCAGCAATAGAGGATGTGATGGCGAGTTCCAGTTTTCGCTCGATAAGTTTATAGACCGAATCAACGACGATTATCGCCCTGACAAAAATACAGTCAAAGCTCGTCTGCTCAAAACATATGGAGACGATATAATAATTACCTTTTCTCCAAACAAGAAGCCGGCAGTCTGTTTCAAAAACGCAGAGTATAAAATTCTCAATGGCACTTGGTTCAAGCAAACGTTAAAAAATTAAGAAGAAGAAAGATTCCAATGCTTTCAAGGACCCTCATGCAAGATATGTGTTTGTCATAGCTCTGTATGGGGAAGGACATGAGACTAGCCTGAACAATTTGGGATACAGACAATACGTAGGTACCTTCATTTTACAAAGTATAAACACGATTGCCTCCCTACCTCCCACCGAAGCTGATGCACGACAATATTCGCTGATAGTTTAATTTAAGGTGCAGCAATGGTTATCTGGTCAAACCATAGTCTACTGGCAACAAAGAAATTTGAGCGAGTGTACGTGGAAAATACGTGCCAGTGCACCTGACTCGATACTCCGGATGATTTCTTGTAAATACAGAAAAGGATGCCAACGCAACTGTGGATGTAGGAATTCAGACATGCCTCTATTGTTCCCCGATAATGTGAAGGGCGGTGTGATAACCTCGCGCTTCCGGAAGACAACAATGCCATAAGCGAAGAAGAGACCGAAAAAATTGACCGAGAAGAAACTGAAGAAATATCATACACGATACGGAATGTCTCTAATCACACATATATTTCATAATCATTCATGTTTTCATGATATATGATCACAAGTCAGTTGTTGTTTTCTCACCACCTCTTTCATTTTCTAGATCAACAAGTCCCGCCAAGTCATGGCGTTCATGAAAAACAAAAGCTTGTATTCACGTAACTTACCAATGAGCCTATCTAAGCACACTATCGTATATTTTTAATAACTGCCAGCTTACTTAAGATGGAGCCTCACGTTGAATTTAGAGCAAATAAATTTTGCAATTTTTTTGCATTATGCATATTTCCTTTGTGTGACATTAGCAGAAACCAGATTGTCTAATTTGTGAAATCTTGTTTCGAGAAGAGCATGTTGCTGTGCAAGTGTTCGGGAGCTGTCCATATAAAAAAAAACAGTTTTTCTTATAAAATCCAACAAACTAGTTTTTCGGTAGATTTTTCTGTAAAAAATTCCCATATTTACCAAGGCTCCATCGTTGCAGAACTTAATAAATAGCCAGTATCATCTTTTTTAGAGTATTCGGATACGATAGCTTGTCGAATAGATCAACTTCACCCATTCCTAGGTTATACCAATAATTGGTTGATCCACTTGAGCATAGCTTTTTTCTTTTTTTGACCAACGCTTGCATTGACTCTTTGTACGTTGGCTTCGATAGTAACCTGACGGTTATCATGCTTTCCTACAAAACAGGTGGATCTATCAGCCTCCGCGTGGATCCTTTTTGAGATCTTTCATAGGTGCTTTTTCCACTTTATCTGACCTAATTGTACCGATACAATATATCTGCTCTGCTTTAAATTGTTTCAAAAGTAGCGATGAACTGAAGAAGTTATATATGAAAAGTATACTACCGTGAGGTAAGTACTGAAGGCATTGTTTTGCTGTGACCGATGATCCCAACCACTTACCGTCTTCTATTATCACCAGCACCATACTATGGATCAAACTTTGGTAAATAACCTTCCGATGTAGAAAGACGCCAAAATTAAAATCATATCTAATTGGTTTACCTCGTGTAAGCTGCTTTATATGGTTCCTCCCGTATTACGACTTTGTTGTATCGTCTCAAGAAAAGTTTTCGCCAAGAGTATTTGCTAATATTTGAGAGATTTTTATTTACTCTGTCGATAAAGGGTTGAATCTTGTACAGCTTGTTGTTAGGATCAATTTTTGATGTTATCATTGAAGGGTATCACCTCAAATCGATCTATAAACATGCTGTTGCTCACTAAATTATTGTACGTATCAGACTTCGTTTCCCAGAGCATCCTTCTGGAAGGCAACTTGTTATACCCTGACAAAACCAGAATTCCAAGATAAATGTACATTTCTCCGGTGGATACTGAGAAGTTATGGCTTCTCTTGAAAATAGAATCCCTCATAGTTTCATTGCAAATACCCTGAACAAATTCTTCTGAGAAAAACACCTTGAATAAATCTATTGGTGCTAGGCTGTCGTTCTTTATTTTATCTGCGATAAGTGACAAAAGAGTTTTAATAGTATATTATTTTATATGGAGGAAAAGTGATACTTTTCATGGC
>MU187581.1:31735-44344 GCA_016904865.1 Pissodes strobi | reverse complement strand
CCTTCGGGAATCACTAATGCTTTTTGCCGATTGACTGAAAGCTGTTCCGTGCTTACACTAGTCATCCACGATGTTGAGAGCTCTTTAACTTCTCTCCGAGGCTGTGCCGGTATATTTTACTCGCACCGCTATCGCTACATATTTTAGGCATAGGAAACTTTCAGCGGATAATTTTTGAGGCAAATCATTTACCAGGATGGCCCACAACAGTAGAGATATATTGGGGACATCCTGTACTTATTTTAGCTATAATGGTGCCTTAGCCCGATGATTATGTTATTATCCCCTTTTCAAGGTACCTTATTTGTTTCCCTTGGCATATAGTGACCGGTACCGGTCTTCTCTCCAGTCCTCTCTTAATGAAAGGTGATGACAACGAATATATTCAGTAGAACACGCTGAGGCTACGTATGATCTCGCAATTTTGAGATGACACATGAATGTTGCGTTGGTGTTAAGTATATTATTTAGTAATGTTGCATCCGGGCCTATAGACCCTGCGGGCCCTCATATTCACGCCCGATGCGCTTAAATAAAACAACACTGGTAAACTTGGAAAAACCTACGTCAACAACATGCCATAGCATCTCGAGTGGACTGTATACAACGAACGTCACTGTCTCAAAACAATGCACGTAATAATCATAAATTGACAATTATTTCTCAACCAATTATCGCAAAAATTTAGTTAGAGAATCCGTTGCCTTGTTTTATCTTAGCCAGGGAAATTCTTACACATTATCTTGGGACTAGAACAATGGATACATTAATTACTATGAACATTTAGCTTATTATTAAACCGAGGAAGTATTACATATATTACAGCTAGCTAGCAATAGACAATTTAAATTTCCGCGAATCTAATATATTCATTCTATTTTTAGCCCGATCTCGGGTAAAGGATTAATTTAATTAATATAGTGTTTTAACGAAGTACTAGAACGATTACGGAAGTTTCAGATAATATTATTGTTATTGCTTTTAGTAAAATAGATATAATTATTAAGCACTCACAAAAAAATTAGCTTCTTACAGAATTTTAATGCTTAGGTAGTTAAGAATGCAGAGAGGACGTACTCTCTGCATTTTTCCCACTATGACTATAATATGACTATATGACTATATGACTATAATACTAATACTCATAAACAGTTATTGAGTAAGTTCGATTAAATAATAACTAATTTGTTCCTAAATTAGTGATTTTTAGAAATGCAGTCACAAATTGAGTGATAAATACAAATTTTAGTTTAATAACTCTTGAGTTGTTGACGCTTATTTTGTTGCCTGTTTGTATTGTATCTATGTTGCTATGACAACACTTTTACCTCCGCCGGCGGAAAAGTGAAAAGTAAAGCTCCGGCGGAGGAAAAACGAAACTTCACGGCCGCCTACACAGTCGAGTAATGACGGATTTACTGACGTTTGAAGAAAAAATGAGTTTTAGTAATACAGTCGTGTTTCAAGCTTAGGATCCTTTCCCATCATTTACGTTTATTTTCTAATTATTCTGCAAAATTTTTCAAAAATCAGTTTTAAAATATTTTCCTCATATTTTGCCACTATTTCGTACTTAAATTTCATTAATTTTGGTATCGATGAAAAGCATTTTTGACAGGCCTTCCAGAGAGGTGTCACAAGTAGGGTATTAATATTTGAAAGGGAATGACGGTAAATGCTTCAGGGGTTTGCCTAAAAAAACCTAATTTTTATTCTCCCGCATTTGGTAGAAATGGCATTTTTTGTTTCTTGATGTCTACTTTAATGTAGAAAATATAGCCATTCTAAGTTTTCAAATTGTCCCACTCTATGTAGCATTATGCAAGAGGAATCTATAAAAAGCTGAAGTACTATACCTGGAAATATGATCTAATTCACACCGAGCTATATGTCAATTTAACTTGTTTATCACGCCCTTCAAAAAAAGATAAGAGAGGTATTTCCCTAAGATTGTCACCCGTTTTGCACGCCATAGGAAAGTGGTGGTCGATCTTCCCTCGAATATCCACCATCGCAAGGTCATTTATATATACCAACAAAAAAAAAAAAAAACAGGCTCAGTACAGATCTCTGCGGCACACCATAATGACACACCAGTGGCGCAAACTCTCCCCGAAAGATACGCTCCGGACCATTGATAACCGTTCCGTGAAGTGTCCGAGCAGCACCTCTCGACCTACGCAGCCGAAAGCCTTTGAAACATCGCAAAACACTGCCGCAGCCACATCCCCACCATTCAGACTTGTTTAGAGGGTCTCCAAAAGCGAAGAGACCGCATCACTCGTGCTCTTAGATGAACGGAAACCAAACTGGGAGGTGGTTATAACGTTAAATGCCGATAGAAGGAATTGGTTTAGGCAAATTGAATCATATTTAAAAAGAAAAAGATCCTTTCCACACCGTGGATGATCCATCGCGCATGTTTAATGATGGTAATGAAACTTGTTTTGCATTATGACTCAAAGAGGAAAAAGTCATTACTCCCAAAGGCTCCAGAAACGTATACCAAATTGAGCACGGACCATCAAAAACTAATATTATGGTTATGTTTCCTTTTTCCGCGTCTGGTTGCATTACTCCATCTATTGTCGTTTATCCTTACAAGCCGTTACCAAAGGAAATTGCTGAAAGTATTCCAAAAGGATGAGGCATAGGAATTAGTGATAATGGATGGATGAAAGCTGAAATCTTTTACAAATATATCTCTAATATCTTATCTTCACATCTTGTAATTTTCCTGTGATTCTTTTTATAGACGGGCACAAAACTCACAATTTTTCATTGTTGGCTCCATAGCTTTTGTTTATTATTACCTTACCGTGCATCAGTCGATGTGCTACATACCTAGCTTTTCCTTGTTAATAAATGTTCATCTGTGGAGGCCTAATATGACCTCTAGTGTAGCTGTAGGAATTCGGCTCATTGCCATTGCGTGCCACTTAATGGTCACCTCACTCCCACTTGCCTGGTCTTTGCCCATCAAGTCTTTACTGCAAATATTATCATGGGCCTCACTAAACTTGTGTGTAGTCATATAGTCGTTTTTTGATTTGAACCTCTATTTTGTCCAAACATTTTTCTGCACCTTTCTAATTATATTGTCGCTCTCTGTGTGAGCACTTATAGCTTGAGTTTATTCGGGAGAAAGCAAGATTTCTGAGGATTAACTGTCAGCTGTTCACTCTTGCATCAATTAGCCACGTTGTTAAGAGGTCTTCGATTTCTCTAAGACAATGTTGGTAAATTCGCTTTGCACCACAATGTCATGATCATGTGCATATCCCAAACCAGAGACCCATAGTGTTTGCACTGTTTGAAGTAGGTCATCCACTATGATAGGTACAAAGTAAGCTAGATTCTGGGGACATTCTCTATCCTCTAACCCAAACATTTGACCTAGCACATATTGCAGCAGGCTTAAAATTATTTTGATTTTTTCATACCCAAATGCCACTAGGATCTTGCAGCCAACCAATGTTTCAAGTTTTAAGCCGCCAAAGGTGGCATGGAAAAAACAGTAGCAAATTGCGCCGTCATAATCAGTTAATACAATATTTGCGGACCAGAAACTTTAAATGAAATAAATCAAGGCCAGATAAATAAAAATAACACAGAAAAGTATTTTATAGTGTTACAAAATATATCTAAAAATTACAACTTCAATATGGATCACCAAATAAATTTTAGCAGCTCTTTAACAAATTAAAGAAGCAGATTTAATGCTTTCTGGTATTCAGGCATCTATTACCGGAGATTTAAGTTTAGCCGATAAAGAAAATTTCGACCACGATCCTAATATCGAAGATATACCAACAATTTTTGTTAATGATGATGAAAATCATAATTATTTTAGTGAAACAAACACAAATATAGACAACTCCACTAATCTTTGTGAATTAAATATATTACATGAAATACATAATGAATGAAGAATATTTAAATTTTGTCCAAACTACATAAAAAATATACCTTGTACTACAGAGGTGCAGAAAGTGAACGCCAAAGAGGAGTGGGCTTCCTTATAAATAAGAAAATAATACCTTATATAACAGAATATGACTGCATATCCGATAGAGTTGCTTCAATAACAATTAGAATCTCGCCTAAATACACACTTAAATACATCCAATACTATGCACCAACGTCGACTTATTCCAACGAAGAAGTAGAATCATTTTATGAGGAATATCAACAATAATGAATAAAAATAAAAGCACACACTCAATCATCATAGGGAACTTTAACGCCAAACTTGGAAAACAACAAGATGACTCAGAAGAGAACTTAGGTAAGTTCAGCTTTGATGAAAGGAATGAACGAGGATATATGTTGCTTGACTTTTTATCCCAAAAACAGCTATATACAATGAATTCATTCTTTATGAAGGAAACAAAGAAAATGGACGTGGGTCAGTCCCAACGGACAAACTAAGAATGAAACTGACTACATCATATCCAGTAGAAAACAAATAATAAAAGACGTGAGTGTCCTAAATTCATTTAAAATAGCCAGCGATCATCGATTAGTAAGAGCTAAAATCAAAATAGAGGAACGCCTTCAACTCCTTCCCAGATAAGAGAAAAGACCAAGACAGATAGAGTTAAATAAATTGAAGGATAATAGAGGAGTGTATAAGGAAGAGTTGAAACACAAAAATGAAGAATATACAAATAAAATTAACCCTCCCAGCTTGGAAGTCTTAGCAAGCAACATTACAATATCACGGAAAGGAGCGGCTTAGAAGGTAGCTGAAAAAGGAAAAAAGTAAAGATTGAGAAGCTAAGTAATAAAAAACCAGAGAAAAAATCGACCAAGGAAATAAACTGTCAAGAGAGAACAAACCACATGAATACAAACAGATATCTAAAGAAACGAGAAAGCTAATTAGAAAAGATCTTCAAGAATACTGGGAAGTTCAAGTTGAGAGAGCGATAGACGAAAATAAAAACCTAAAATGCATAAGAAAAATTGAGGGCAGAAGGCAGACAATATGTCTTAAAAACAGAGACAACATAGAGACAAGGGACATAGAACAAATAATGGAAATAACGGCACACTTTTACAAGGAACTATATACAGCAAAAGATTTTAAACGTTGGTTCAGAAGAAATGCCCGACATAAATAAAGACGAAATAATGCTGGCACTAAAGGACATGAAAAACAACAAAGCACGACATAACAATAGAACTTATAAAAGAAGGAGAAAAAGCTATAATCATAGAATTATGCGAACTATTTAATAAATGCCTGGAAGAAGGGAAAATACCAAATACATGGAATAACGCTATAGTAGTTCTCTTATTTAAAAAGGGCGATAAATCAGACCTAGAAAATGACAGGCCTATTAGTTTACTTTCCCAGATCTACAAATTTTTCACAAAAATATTAACGAACAGAATTGCAAACAAACTGGACGACTACCAGCCTGTAGAGCAGGCCGCATTCAGAAAGAACTATAGTACATGCGATCATCTCCTGACGATGAGACAACTTATCGAAAAAGTCACAGAGTACAACCTGCGCATCTCGCGTTTATAGATTCCTACAAGGCATTTGATTCTATAGAACACCTGGCACTTATGAATAGCTTAAGGGACGCACGTATAGATCACATATATACCCACCTCTTAGAAAGTATATATAATAACGCAACGTCTATAATTAAACTACATGGGAACACGAATAAAATAAACATGAATAGAGGAATCCGCCAGGTAGATACTATATCACCTAAGCTGTTTAATTTAGCTCCTGAGGGAGCATTTCGACGTGTCCAGTGGGAAGAGAAGGGTATACTAATCAATGGAGAACGACTTACACACTTGAGGTTTGCCGATGATATGGTGCTCATTGCGGATAATCCGGACGACCTACGGGAAATGCTGCTTGAAGTGGACGCAGAGCTAAGCAAGATCGGACTACAAATGAACTTAATAAGACCAAAATAATGTGCAAAGAAGATCCCCAAATAACTATTAAGGACCAACCTATTGAAAAAGTAGAAGGCTATACGTATATTGGGCATCAACTGAAACTAGGAAAAGAAAACCAGACCACCGAGATATACCGCAGAAGAAGACTAGCATGGACGGCATTCGGAAGGCTTGCATATATTCTAAAAAATCAGAATATCCCCGTAAGATTGAGATCAAGACTTTTCGGTCAGTGCATTCTTCCTGTGGTAACTTATGGATTGTCAAACGTGGACATTAACAAAACTGACAATGACCAAAATGGCCGCAACCCAAAGATCCATGGAAAGACAACTGCTAGGAATAACGTTGAGGGACATAAAAACCAACGAATGGATCAGAAACACTACGAAAGTCAGATATGTGATCGAAACCATTGTCACTCAAAAATGGAACTATGCCGGACACATAGCCAGATGTACGGACGCGAGATGGAATAACAGACTGTTGCACTGGAGACCATACCTAGAACGACGAAATAGAGGACGACCACTGATGCGCTGGACAAACGACATAAAATTAACAGCAGGGTTTAATTGGATAAGAGAAGCGCAAGACAGAAAGAGATTGTGCCATATGAGGGACGCCTATGTTCAAAAATGGACTGTGTAGTGAGGCGATTGAAAAAAAAACTACTAGCTCGTCTTGTGTGAGTACTACTTTGGAAAATAATATTAATTTTAGTGACCCGAATTTAGATCTTGACTAATCTGTGTGAATCAAATATTTTAAATGAAACAATGGGCCGTATTCATAAAAAAGGTTAAGCTTATACCTGCAGAATATGAAGGAAATCCTTCAGCTTCAGCACTTACAGAGTATGAGCATATTCTTCACAAAAAAAGTATTTGGTTATTCATAAACGTTACCTTTTAGTCTAAATAAAAAGGATATCCTTTAATAATTTTGAGTCTGGTCAGTAGCAGACTCAGTCGTGTAGTGATCAGTTGTAGCGATGGCAGATGTTGTGGAACTGAGGGAGATTAAACACTACAAGCAGCGTTTATCAACACCTGTTCGTGATTACAAAGAATTATACCGGTTTGAAGAGGAAAATGTGCAATGGCTTGCCAACAGATTTTTAGCAATAAATTCTGAAACTTGAGAAGGTGCGTTATCATCCGTCCTAAAAATGAAGATATGTTTACGCTGGGTATAAGTCAAGCTACAGTATCTCGTACAGTGACTGCCGTAATTGGCAGAATAGTTGCGCGATCAAATTACTGGACAAAGTTTCCGTCTACTAACAATGAACTTATGGATGCGAAACAGTTATGGCAAAGCAAATATAGGTTTTCGACAGCAATTGGTGTAGTTGACTGTACCGATATAGGAATACTGAAACCAAATCGACATGGTGATGAGTATGTCAACCGAAAAGGTCATCCTACACTGAATGTGCAAGCCACTTGTGATGCAAGAGAAATGTTCACTAGTATGGACGTTAGTATTGGCCTGGATCGGCCCACGATTCAAGAATATGGAGAAATTCACAAATAAGGGTTCATTTACAAAATAAAAACAACGTCTTGCTACTTGCTGATGAAGGATATGGTATAGAGCCGTGGCTCATGACTCCATTCAGAAATCCCGCTCCAGGTCCTGAACTAAATTATAATAAACTTTTAAAAAAAGAGAGTGATAATTGAACGTTGTTTTGGTCAACTGAAACGTCGATTTCCTATTTTGCAATATGTTTTTCGAATAAAATTGGAGAATGTGCCAAAAATAATTGTTGCCTGTATTGTGCTTCATAACGTGGCAAAAACTTTGAAAGACATCGATTTTGAAGCACCTGAAGAAGATGTGCCAGAAGAAGATGACAATGATAATGACGAAGTTGATCTACCTCTTCGCCAGCAAGGACAACAAGTCAGGAGAAATTTGAGCATTGTAGTAAACAACTTTGATAATTAAATGTAGGTATAAAACTGTATAAAATAAAAGTTCAAATTTAATTTAGTTTTATTATTTACGCCATAATAATATCAAATCATTTTGGTTTTTAAAAAACAAAATTCGATTAATTATAATAAGTTTATTCACATACTAACGCAAACTGTTCTATTTTTATTTTATTACAAACTTTTTAATAATATTAATAATAAATCAAACATATTTTGATCTTTTACATTTTAAACCCATCTTATCATCTAAGTACACTGGATTTTTTAAACAAAGTAGATAATAATTATACTCAAAAACCCCTAGTCTTTCAAAAAATAATAACTACCTATCATAATATATAATATAATAAATTGTCAATATAATAACGTTGTACGAGAAAATTTGTTAAATTGTTTACAAATTGTAGTATATTACCTGCCCCTCGTTAACAATATTTGCTGTTGATTCCTCCCGCTGCATCCTCTCCAACTTTTTTCATAGAATTCTCTTTCAACTCTAGTTGTTCGATACTGCTCTAAAAGAACTAGTCGTTGAAGCTCTTTGGTTGTCAGTCCTTTTGTTTCATTTGTTTCTTACTTTTCTATTGGTGTTTTTTTTCTTGTTGGCAGAAGATATTCGACAGTCTTGACACTACTAGATTGTGGTTTGATGGCTGATTCTGTCTCTTCTCGCGTAGTAGAAGCTTCAATCACTCTATGCTGACTAGATCCATCATCAATACCAATCTGCATTGCGCCTCCGATTCTTCCAATTGTAGGATTACTGTCACCTTCCATAGTCTTCTATAAGTTTTTCTCCCATTCCAACAGTTCGATTGCTTTATTTCCAGTTTTTTTCAAGTCAGTTTTGTTCTTCAACCTTCCTTTCATATTGTTTATTTTCTTTAAAAGGCCTTTCGCATCCAGTGCTTTTCCAATGTCATTTTCCAAAATCACGGGGGCCTTGGCAATTTCATCTGCTATGAACTGCAGTTCGGTTGTAGCATTATCTTTTTCTGTACTTTCACTATCGCTGCTTGACGAATACATTTTCTCTATTCGAAGTAATGTGCTCAAATAACACCGATAAGAAAGAAATACCGTAAATAAACAAACCATCGTAAACAGGTTGGAACCTGCCGCGGCACACACAATGACAACCCATCATCCCTTTACTTATTCTTGGAGGATATCCTTGCAAGTATAAGGTAATCATTATGAATACGAAAAAAAGGAAATGCTTATACTCCTACCTTTTTCTTCAACTCAAAACCTTATACTTCTACCTTATACTTACAAGGATATCCTTCAGTTTTATGAATAGGGCTCACTGAATGAAGAAACTTAAAATTTTGCCCAACCTGGCATAAAAAGTGTGGACTTTTTTATCCTCCTTTAGCCTTTCTAAGGGTAGAAACTAGAAAGGCAACGACTTCATGATAACTTCGATTAGTTTGCGCCAACATAAAATTCGTTCTAAGTTCATCTTCAATATTGTCCTAGAAAACATTAACATAAATCAGTACAATTAAGAGGTGAAATGACACAAACTAGTGGCAGCTAGTCGAAATATCGTGACTGACTACCATAAATGGCCTTTAAATTGTATTGCTTCTTTAATTCAAGCTATATTAAGAGCAGAACATTGAAAATATTACCCAACCGCCAATTTAATTTGAAATCTATTGTTTATTTACAGTATAAAAATAGCAATTTACATCTGTTTTTGATTTACATCTGCAGCCCCGTCTCCAGGCTTTAGGCCGCCCGAGGCGAGCAGGATTTGGCCGCCCCTTACAACAGACCAATTAAGGAGTCAATAATGATCTATCCGGCGAATAAGCGCCTGCGCGGTTTTTAAATCGGTAGGTTCCGATATAAGGAGATGGCCTGCAGGGTCTATATTTTTCATGGTAGATGTATCACGTGGGGACTACCTGGAATTAGATCGGGGATGCCGGGGCTCGATTTTAAGGGGATATATCAATTGCGTGGTTTTTCGCGAATTCTGGCTAAACGGAAGCTCGGAGCAAAATTTTGCCGCGACCAAACTCCGCATAGCGGAGTCGGGGTTGTCTGGTTAGTGGGTACCCCCTCCCGTTTCCCGATTTTTTTTCGAGAAGTGGGGAAAATCGCGAAACACGTTTTTTAACGGGTAGGTTCCGGTAGAAAAAAGAATTTCAGCAAACGAAAAAAACCGTATTTTTATATTCATTTTGTACTCTAGGGAGGGGTATTTGGGGGCGACGAAATCGAATTTTTAGTCTAAAAAATCGCACGAGTACGTCATACGCCCCGCTCCATGCTCAGTATGTGCTACATGCTGTTCAGTAATCGATCAATCAATCGAGTTGCGTTTCGGCCACTTGTCCTGAATCGCTTGGGCGATGTAGCCCATCCATAAAGATGTGCTAAGTCGCGATTGGTCATTAGCAGTTGCGACTGTTAATGCGATTTTTCATTCACTGCGAATGTAAACTGCTAATGCTAATTGCGAATAGACCGTTATGTTATATAGTGGGATACAATTTTTTAAGGCGTTGGTTATTATTGCATACAACGCGCGAAGAGCTACTTATAGTACGAATAAAGCGTTTTATATATTCATTGCGAGAGTGTTTACCGCATTACATACACTCACATTAAAACTTTATAGGAAAAATAAAAACGGCCGCCCCTAAAAATCGGCCGCCCGAGGCGGCTGCCTCGCCGCCTCACCCCTGGAGACGGGGCTGACATCTGGTTTCAAATTTTAAAACTTTACAAATCATTCCGTTCTTGCGGACATTAAGCAAACGTTTCTGTGTGGTCTTTCCGACAGTAATATCTTCGAAAGCGAAATTACAGTGCAATCCATTTATTTGGCCATTATTTGCGTTTCTCGAATAAAATTACAGGGCTTTAAAGTCGACGTACTTTGCAATCAAAATAATCAGAAAGTAAAGTATATAATTTCGCTTACAGTGAGAGGCGATATTTAAGCGTAAAATTAAGCTAAATATTATCTGCATTAATATTTTATTGCGCATAACACGCATCAAATAGAGTTCTTCTGCAAAACCCCCTAAATATATGACACATCATCTTAATTTGGAATAATAATAATTATAACTAAAAAACTTATTATCTGTGATAAGTAATTCCTTTAGAAACGAGATTTTTAGTGTCTAGGGATAGCAAATGATTATTTTTGATGATTTCGGTATCTTTATCCATACTTTCCCATTATACGAAAACCACGAGTTGTTCTCATAATATATTTAAAGTAACCGTTTATAATCAATAAATAGCGTAAATGTACTTTCGTACAACCATGCAAATATTGATAAAACTTCTTGTTCCTATTCTGGTATTGCTAATGTTTCATACGTAAGTTGGATGCAAAGCTTATGCCATAGGGTGAATTATCTATCAGTTGCCAATATTAATATTATAATTTTAAACAAAACTAAACCACACGATCAATTCCAATTCCAATTGCATTTAACTTTTTTTGGAAGTCATAAAATATCATTTAAATTAGGAAAGGAAAGGATCAAGCTTAATAAATTCACAAATCTAAATGAAAATTGGAATTCTGTCATATTCTTGTCTCGGTGCATTAAGCACAGCCTTACCTGCAGCTTTAACTGTGTGAATATGCATTACTAGCAAAGCCGCAGTACTCAATTAAATCAGTTACACATTAAATATCTTTAATGGGCTATTATAACTTTTTGCCCAAAGTTATTATAAGAGTTGTGTTGATTGTCATAAAGTGACTCGATCGTGCCGGATACACCTTTGAAATACAATCAGTTGAATTGTAAGTAAACTACTGTAACAAGCAAATTTTATAGGCGATATAACTTTGGAATAGGCGAGGACGTGACAACGCTGCAAGGTGAGTGGCGCGCGGAGGCAGTGGGGAGTCATGAAATTATGTAATTATGATGACTGTACTTGTTGATGTGTAAGGTTTAAAATGAAAAATATTAGTGGCGATATAAAACGAATTAGTAAAAAGTGTTGTTTACAGATCAGAAGTCGGATAACCTACGAATTGTGTTATTTCTTAGACAAGGAAATGTGTTATTTGTTGTGGGGAACGGTGGAAAATGCTATTCTTGGCGGTTTGAATCACGTTGAAATCTTCTTTTTCTTTGTGTTTGGTGGCGTCACAAATACTCAAACAATTGGCTGGTGTTTTTTTTTTGCTGACAGTGGATGGACGTCATAAGTTATAAGTCTTCTTCTTCTTCAGGCTTCATTTGTCCACTCCTGGACGTAGGCCTCTTTCATCCGCTTCCATGCCTTCCTGTCCTGTGCTGTTTGGAACCATCTTTTCCCCGTAATCTGTTTGACATCGTCCAACCATCTCTTCTGGGGTCTACCTACGCTGCGTTTGGTCTCTCTTGGTCAGTGTGTTACCCGCGCTGTCCCACTGTCATGGGCCACATGCCCCACCCACTGCCATTTGCTTTCTGAGATACGCTTCATGATGTCCATGATGTCGGATTTCCTCATTCCTGATCTTATCTCTTAGACTGATTCCAAGCATGATGCGCTCGATTGCTCTTTGCATTACTCTGAACTGTTCAGCATTTCCTTTTCTTATTGCCATTGTTTCTAAACCGTCTGTTACTACCGGCAGTATACATGCATCGAAGACTTTCCGCTTTAAGTTTATTGGTAACTTTCTGCTTTTTAATATATAGCTCAATTTGCCAAAAACTGCCCATGCAAGTCTTTTCCTACGTTTTATTTCGGT
>MU187580.1:10303-72491 GCA_016904865.1 Pissodes strobi | reverse complement strand
GTTATCATACAACTTCATAATTCCAGTAAAATTCATACTGTCAACTTAAACGTTTTAAAAATGTTTCGCTCGAAAAAAAAATTGCGAAGATGATAAAAATGCAAATTTTGCTAACAATTTGGAGTGTATAAAAAAGTATCTTTTTGCACTTCTATAAGTCTATTATATTCATGCCCTCTATTTCGGTGGTGACTGGTGACAACAACAGTCCTGGAGGTATCAGTTTGGTTAATGGAAATTTGATTATCAGGATAGTATTGACCTTTATATTCTATATCATTGATCGAGTCATTGATAGAAGTTTTCTGCAAAGGATCTTTCGGCCACAGCCGCCTCCAAGTCCTAGCCGCGAAGTGCACGTGACATTTGACACGTCTAGTATGTAAACTGAAGGGGAACAGGTTGTTTATTTTTTACCGGATTTTCGTTGATATTTTACAAAACCTTGCGTAAAGTGCTTGCCAAGAACATCTACGAAGTGTTAGTTACTATTTTAAGTGCGGATTTTCCGTAATACCAGTAAAAAAAGTGACAAATCAAACGAAGCCGGGGGCCGGCCGATGGTTGTTTACCTTACTCTACTGGCGGCAAATAATATTTTTGATGTTTTTCGTTTTTTTTTGTAGCTCTCGCTAGTGAACTAATGTATACATTCTGTGTCCAGTTCATTTAATGTAAGTAAGTGAATTAGTGAAAAATATATGTAGTTGCATAAGTTTAGAAATGTGGTAAGTCGGTACTCCATTTTTACATTTTGTGTATTTGTTTATTTATTTATCAACATGCCAAGTCCATGCTGTATTCCTGGGTCCAATTCAAATTATCCTCGTGCTTTAAAAGCAGGTGAAGAAAGTGAATCACTTTTTCACTTTCCAAAAGACAAAAACCATTCCAAGAGCTGATTGGTCGCCCGCTAAATATTCTGTAGTCTGTGCTAAACATTTTGTCCTAAGTGATACTATTCGTGAGGATATTTTTCTTTTACCTGATGGCACCGTAAAAAAAAGCCCACTAAAGTGAGACTAAATTTAGCAGTTGTTCCGTGCATTTTTTTTCTATTGTCAAAAACTGTTCCCATTTCTAGAAAAAGTCCAGCGGAGCAAAACAAGGAGCACAAGAGCGTACCTAACTTTCAACTTTCAAGCTTTCGAACAAACAGATTTAATTAAAAGTTTTGAAGATCTTTTAAACTATTCACAGAAAATCAATGTGTCTGAATTTTGGAGAGTTAAAATTGTAAGTGGCTCAAAAATATATTTCTATAGTCTAGATTTGCCAATGAGTGTATAAATATTCTCAATGAGGTTTCAGTGGACAGTCATATGAATGTAAAAGTTTTTTTGAAAGGTAATGAATTCGCTTACAATGATTTAAAATGGATTTTACCTTTTGAAATGAAACTAAGTAGGTGGTCTCAGCTTGAAAGCATATTTTCTCGGTACAAATTCATACATTGCGAAAGTAACGAGTCAGTAACACTCATGGTATGTGATCTTCTAAAGACAAGCATGGATTATTTAAACAATGCAACGCTTTAAGCTTACTTAATTTAGAGACTTCCGAAGATGATAGCCAATCCAATAATTTAGGGTAAGTCGAATAAGTCCAAAAAAATTAAAATGAAATGAAACGGAAATCAAAGTGAAACACTTCAAGAAGCATGTTCCAGTATAGCTAAAGAGTTGAAATTTGCAGGACCTGTAGCCGGGGTAAAATGAGGATTCCCCAACCCAAACTAACCCAAATTTGACCCCGTATCCCCTCTCGTTCGGCCAGGAGAGGCGGGGAGAAGGAAAAAATAATTAATTTCGGGAGAACGCGAGGAGCTACGGGGTCGACATTTTATGGTAGGTGCGGCTCATGGGAGCTAAAGTTAGAATCAACTAAGAAAAAGCCACGAGCGTCATACCTGACAAAGTCCGCAAGCATTGAACAGAAATAGTCTAAAGTGAGACAGAACGCATTTCACGGATGCTGCGGTGGCATTTTCTTAGTTGATTCTTACTATACCTTTGATCATATGGGGGGACCGGAGCTCTAATTTAAGGGGGGATTTTGGGAAAAAAACAGGGTATTGCCGATATCTCTGCAACGGAGCTCGGATCGAAAATCTGACAAGCGATGACTCCGTTTTACGAGGTATCAGCGCGAGAGAGGAGGAGGGGGGGGGGGGAATTATACATTTGAAAAAGAGCAACAAAAATTTTAAAAAAGTGTCGAAACCGGGGGCAAAAGTTGAGAAGAAAAAAACTTAAAAAAAAAATAAAAACTCAATTCCTAATATCTTTGTCAGAAGTTTCACTTCAGTTGTGTGCCCATAAAGATGAGGCACATAATTTTTTGTCGGTATGTGTTTGTAGTAGGGAGTATAAAACGCTTCTTATAATGGCTTGTTCAATACTTTCAAATATTTTGCATAATAATTAGGTTAAGAAGAAAAATATCCAATTTGCTGATGAAAAAATTATCTAAAAACAAAAAAAAAAGTTTGACACTTTGAAACAATAAAAGGTTTGTATTAATTTATAGTTTTTATAATATTATACTTCGGTAGGTAGGTACCATTTTTAGTTTTAAAGAAACACACATCGAAAGCGCATTTTTAAGCCTTGTTTCTCCTCTACATAAGTGTTCCACCCAGAACAGTATTTATTAATTAACTTGTTTTTGTGATCCAAAGCAAAACTACCTATTTGTTACTTAGTGATTTATACATTTTTCAATATAAATAGGCACAACAACGCAAAAAACACTAAAAACTTTCTCAAAAACTAATAAAAAAAGTCCGCCGAGCTATTATCGCGTTCGTCGGTTGCCTAGGTATCATCTCCACGCTAACGCGGCGTTACCACTTGTCACTTCACGGCTGAGACTTGGAAGCGGCTGTGCTTCGACAGGCACCTGGCAAACTGAGAATGGACACAACTTTCATCATTAAAAATAAGTTGATCGGTATTTGATTAGGGAATTTGAAAATCTCTTCGAAGGAAACTGTAATAGTTTATTTTCACAAACATGATGAACTTAGGACACTCTATAATCACAGCTTATTCAGTAACCAGCTATTCATCTCTATCGAAATCGGAAAGTTGGAGTGCCGGGCACTGAGCCTCCTGACAGTGCCCTTAGCGGTTCAGTTTCACGGTCTCGTGATTTTTCAGGCCATGTAATGACACGAAGCGAACTGAATTTAAAATGAATATTCCCTTCAAAATCCACGACAAATTCACCCGAAGCTGCGGCTATTGCCCTAAAAAGGCCGGAAATTTCGGATTTTTATACAATTTTGCCATTTAAAATCGTTTTCAAAAGGATTTTAGACGATAAAACATCGTATTTTAAATTAAACGAATTGTCAAAAATATTAACTCATGGCCCTCTTCTCAAATTTTCACTTGACTTTGCCAAATCAAAGGATGCCGCCGCAAGATGAGTAGCTGGTTATTGAATAAGCTGTGCTATAATGTTACGATTTTCTAGAGATGAAGGCTTCACTTCTTTTGATTTACTTGAAAAATAAGAGAACATAACGGTTTATTTATGACATGGTAGTAAAATTATTCACATACCTTTATTCAATACGTATTAAAATATTGTCCTCTTTAGATTAAAATTATGATTTAGTTTTGAGTACGAATGTCCATTAGGCTTGACTTTGCCTTTGTACAATGTTCAATAAAGACGTCATTTATTTGTTTATATCAATTAATTAGTTATACATAGCAAGGACAATTAAATTAGTGGGCAGATTTTGCAGTATCGCTGATATAGGTATTATGATAGTACCATCGAATAAGTATCAGAGTTTTCTTACTAAATCAGTCTTTTGCGCATTATGTGACCATAGATAATTTAAATCAAATTAATTGATAAAGTGACTGGAAAATACACAAAAGGGAAATGAGACTAGGACCGCAGACCGCAGAATTACCCTAACAGCAACATTATAGTGGCTTATAGTATAGGCTATTAGCAAGCCATTAAAGACGATCAGACGTGTCAAGATAAGATAGTTTGATACAGTGGCGTGCAAACCAGCCCCC
The DNA here is from genome assembly GCA_016904865.1 of Pissodes strobi. NCBI lineage: Eukaryota > Metazoa > Arthropoda > Insecta > Coleoptera > Curculionidae > Pissodes > Pissodes strobi. The sequence continues at coordinate 68,448 of MU187580.1, read as the reverse complement.
TCGGACCCTGCAGTGCGGGAGGGCCCCTGTATGCTCTGGATTGAATTAACATTTATTAAAACTTTTACATATTTTAATTATCATGTTTAAATTAACTTTTGTATAAAGTTAATTATACATGAGAAAGCAAGAATTCATTTGGAAGCATGTTTAATATATTCAACATGGAAGGATAACAAAACCGTTGAGTCCTTCCTGAAAGATAATCGAGACATTTTAAAAAACGTTTTGAAGAGGCTCATTGACATCACAAGAACTATGGCAGTTTGCAACTTACCATTCCGTGGACATCGAGATACTATTTCTGATTATGAAAATTGGGGTCAGATTCTTCAGAAGGTGTATTTCTGAATATTGTAAAACTTTTATTAAGATATGATCCGGTTCTTGAGATGCGCTTCAATAATATGCAGAAGATTCGTAATCATTACCTAAGTAATAGGTCACAAAATAAATTTAATGCCCTTATTTCTGATACAATTCAGAAAACTATAGTTGAAGACATCAAAAAGAGTCCGTTTTTTCCCTCATTGTTAATACAACCCAAAATATTAGTAAGAAAGATCAGCTAATTCTTGTGATCCCGTATATCAATACCAATATAATAAGAAGTAGAATGAGGCAGAATTTTTCTTAGAATTTTTCGAAATGATGGGACAAAGGCCAACGAACTTTGAAAATTAAATTCTTGCATTTTTGAATAACCAGGAATTTCGCTTAGCAAATGGATGGAACCGCAAATATGAGTGGTAAGATATTTTCTGGTATATTTTTTGATATAATTAAACATAATATTCTAATAAAAAGAAAATTATATGCTTTTAACTTTCCAGGTTAATACTCCGGATTACAGGCTTTAATTAAAAAAAGACAGTCTAATGCTGACTATATCCACTGCACTGCACATACATAGCCTGAATTAAATTTTAAATGACTCAGTAAATAATATTATCGAAATTAGGATTTTTTGACACGATTCATTGTCTATATGTGTTTTTAAGCGATAGTCTACCACGCTGGCAAGGTCTGAATAGTGAAATAAAAGATAGCGGCACTCCAAAAAAACTTGGTCCTACAAGATGGTCATCAAGGGCCCATAGTATTATATTGCTGTCGTGAAGTTTTTTTGTTTTATAGCACACACACTAATGGCACAGCTTAGTATAACAATCAGCTGGAAGTCTCTCGGCCGGCACCATTGAAATATTAGCCCGGAACAGAAAAAGATGCAAGATAGGCGAAACTCGCGCTGTCGCTCCCGCACCGGGAAGAGAATCCAGCGCCGTATTAAGGATATTTTATTTTTGAATTACAGTACCGTATTTTCAGGTTATTGGTTAAACTCGGGTGCTAGGTGCTATGCCGATGATTAGTGATTATCGTATTCCTGAAGGAAAAATAAATTAATAAACATATTGGAACAATGCAAAGACACTTTTCTTTTTTGAGAAGAGTTATACATGGTGTAATTTCACAAGTCGAAAAATAAAACAAACATAAAATATGGTCAAACCACAAATAAACATTAGGTAATTAAATTAAAATAAATACAAAAATACATACATTTGAAAGGAATCAGTAAAAAATGCAATGATTACATGGGTTTTTGAATATTTTACAATTTTATTATTTATTTCTTAACAATAGATACACTATTTTGAGGGCGAAGCGAAAATAAATTGACATCAAAACCGTTTGTGACTAAAAGTACCTACACTATAATAATTGTATTGATTCCTCCATATGATTAATTTATTTTTTTTATGTTTTTAAAATTAAAGTTAATATTTTTATAAGAATATAGTACATGCGAACTCTTAAATATAATTTTTACTCCGACTGCCTTGGTAATAGGCAAAAACGCACTAACAACTGCTCTTGAAAACTGGGCATTTCAAACATCGCGTGAAAAATATACTTTGCATACGGCGTGGGCAAAGTGTACATTTCACACGCTTTAGCGGGTATTTAGATGAAAGAGCTTCGTCTCCGTTTTAGAGCTTCGCTCTCAGAGGCCCATTCCCAGATCTGTAAAAAAGTGGGCTCAATTTTAGGGCTTCACCCCCCCAGAAACCCCTTTTTGCAAAACTGTAGAAAATTGAACTCTCATACCAGGGGCCCCCTTTTAAGGCTTGGGGCCAAATTTAGGGCTTCGCCTCAGGGGGCCCCATTTTTTTATCTGTAAAAAATGGGACTCCCGTATCATAGGCCACATTCTAGGGTTTTGCCCTCCCTGGGGCCCCATTTTAGGGCTTCGCCCCAGGGGGAGAACCTCTTTTCCAAATGTGTCAAATATGAGACACACACGCCGGGGGGCCCCATTCAAAAGATTCGCCCCACAGGGGCCCCATTTCAGGGCTTTGGGCCTTAAGGAGTCCCAATTTAGGGCTTCACCCCCGGATGCTCCCTTTTCCGAATACATATGTCAAAAATGGGTCCCCCGGGGGAAGGCAAAGCCATAAGAGGAGACGGCCGATGAATGGCGCCTTTTCCCAAAGATATGAAAAGAATAACTCCAAAATTTAAGGGCGAAACCCTAAAAGGACGCCACGGGTAGGGTGTTGTCCCAGCCCTGGCATGTCAATAGCCACTCATTGACAACTACTAACCCAAACTAACCCAAACTAACCCAAACTAGTTACACAAATTGCTGTAGAAGTGTTTGTATGGTATTTGTAAACTAGGTATATATCTGATAAATATTATATAATATTAATATTATTTGCATTCGTAGAAAAAAGTACAGTATGTAACGCGTGTGAAAAATCACTTTTCACACGAGTGTGAAGTTTGATGGCACGAGCCGTAGGCGAGTGACATAAATTGCACTTCAACACTTGTTGCACAATATACTATTACTGCAAATATTTTGAGAAAATTCTCACTTTTTCCGTCGAGTGTGCTATGAATGGTCATGGAAACCGAAGATAAATAAATGACAGTCGTGCGTTTGTTACGGTTTGTTGATGGCGCTCCTGTTCTAAATATGCCCGAAGTCCGAACATAATATGTCAAAACTGACAGTCATTTGCAAATTTCAGAATAAGTATAGAGAAATATGTGCATTTAATTTATAAAAATGGGGCTGTAGAAATAGTTCTGTGTGTTTTTCGAGCGCAAAATAATATTGCCGTTTTCGAAAGATTACAGTAACATTCTTTGTCAGGCGGTAATCCGTTACTTTGCGCTTTAAACATACAAATAACTATTACCAGTATATAATTACGAAGTAAGTTGATGACATAAAAAATGATGGCATGATATGACAAAACATTCATTGCTTTGCACAGACATGCCCATAATATACAATAAGAATATTCAAGTTGAAATGTGGACCCAACAAAATATCACAGCTTGGTACTAAGCCGTGAAAATATTACATATATCGTAGTTATAATTAGATACTTACCTCTTTTTATCAGTAGGAAACCGAAAGAAATTAATACATCCTTTAGCGGCACAAACGCGTCCCATCTTTGAGAAACTCATGATATCGCTATAGTTATAAAAACACGAAATCGGTATCAACACTTTTAACTACGCCTATGTTCAATTAATTCAAAATCTAAGGAACAAATAGCCGCTACCGACGCTAGTGCCGTGATCTTCCCCATAATGGCGCCATGCGCAAGGATCGGCGCAAACCGTTCTCACGAGCGGAGTGTCCTAGCTGATGGTACTAAGCTGTGCTAATGGGAGATCCTATGGCGCTCGACGAGCGGTGTGTTCGCGAAGATGTTGATTAACAAAGTTCTTGAGAAGCTGTAGGTTGTAATTAGGGGGAAACAGATGTCTTGGGAGTGAGTTCCACAGTGATGCAGTGCGCCAGACAAAGGAGTTCTTGTAAAGCGATGTTCTAGGTATTTCCAGTTGTACGACGGACTGGTGCGCTCTTGCCTCTGTCGCGACTGTCTGACAGGCGTTGCGAGAGGCGGGATGAGGCGGGCCAAATCCTGGGAACATCTGCCGTGAAAATATCTGTAAAAAGAGACATCTCGCGGCTTCATGTCTGCGGTGTTCCAGACTATCGAGATTCCGGGACTCCGACGAGACGCACAGCACTCTTCTGAATGGAATCCAGCAGCTTTAGGGTGTGCTTTGGTGCGGCACCCAAGATGTGTGAGTAATATTCTAAGCCCGGTCTTATTTGCGCTTTGTAGAACAAGAGCAACTGCTGCGGTGTATACAGTTTTTTGTTGCGAAATAGCGCACCAAGCTTCTGGGAGCGATGTTAGCAACAGGGTCATGCCAGGACATATTGCTTTTGACGGAGACACCCAGTAGCCCGATTGACGAGAATGAAGGAATGGTCGATACTGCCATAATGATGTATTGGCCCTCTTGGTAAACGTGGCTGCTTGGGTCTTTGCTGCATTGAACTGGACCAAATTACTGTAATCTGCTCCTGTCTGCGGTGATACGTCTCAATCGCTTGTAAAGGATTTTTTGATCTAAATTGGGAGACAAGGGTACTGTCATCTACAAAACTGTAAACAGGATTATTTGTTTCGGTCAGCAGGTTGTTAATATAGAGGAAGAACAGAGCTGGTGAAAGTATTGCGCCCTGAGGCACGCCTGCGTCAATGGTGAGATGTGTCCATCAACTGCAACGTGTAGAGATCGGTTCTTAAGGGAACTGGCAAGCCACTCAAGCCAGCTGCAGAGAGAGGCTGGCAGTCCCAAGGACGGCAGTTTGTTGAACGCAATCCGTCATGCCAAACTCTGTCGGATGCCTTCGAAATATCCAGTTCAAGTGCTTGCCAAACTTGTCTGTAGTGGTTAAGAAAAAGTCTGATAGAGATGAGGCGAAAGAACTACTGAAGAAAATAGAAAATTTAAAGTTTATCTTTTTACTTACATTTCAAGGTAAACTTTTTAAATACGTAAATTTTCTTTCAAAAACTATACAGAGAACTGAAATCGATGTTGGTCAAGCAACAGATTTAATTGCTAGTGTTGCCTACACGGTACGATCGAGGGGCCCCGTAAATATTCTGCGGGGGGGGGCCCAAGAAAATGTTGCACGCCACTGGTTTGATAGTTATCCTATGCACGCTCTTAAACTCACTCAGCACATAGAAAAAGTGTGAACAAAATAAAACACGCCAATATAATTGTGATAGATTATAGATACTAAGTACAGCGTTTTTTTGCTCAAGAGTTTTCTACTTGGTTTGATATACGGAGTTTGGGGGTGGGCTACGAAAAGCTTATTAATATTCAGGAGAAGAATGTTGAACAGCATTTTATTTCGATTTAGTTAGTAATTAACGCATAAATCTCTGGGTGCCACCCATCCGCCAACTCGTAAACCGTTTGCGACGATATTTCATTATTTATTGAATGAATAGAAATAAATTCGGCGGACCGGAGAAGGCGAATTTTCTAAGTGAATTTTTAAAGATGCTTGGAACGGATCCAAGTCAATTTAACATGCAAAGTCGGGTGCGCCAGCTATAATATATGCGCCAATTTCATTTAATTACATGCTTGTATCGCATTGTATTTATAAATAGGGAAGTTCAAAAGGTATTAATTTGACAAGGAAAAAATTGATATTTTACTTTTATTGTCAAGTGTCAAACTGCTCCGATGTTCTCAGCTCGGTTCTCAGTATTCTCAACTCGACATCATTTCTATATGCATATTTCGAAACTGTTTTTACGTAATATAAGTAACTGGAATCTATTTGTTTATTTAAATCTAAAGCAGGCTACATAATATTAGGCAGATAATTTAAAATTAAAGAAAAAAAAGAGACAAGGGTCTCGCGCATGCTCTGTTATACCTACTTTGCATTTCATAATATACAAGGTGAGCAGCTCAAGTGATCCCTATTGCTATCTTCCAATCTGTAAGAGCTAGGTGCTAAATTAGAGAAATGTTGTCTTTTTTGAGTTACCTTTAAGATACCTTTACAGAAATAACTATTGAATAAAATGCAAAAAGTGTAATAAATAAAATAAATAAATAAATAAATAAGTGTTTATTTCCAACAGTCACCCACTTACAGGAAATGTAGAAAAAAATAATACAATCAATAAATGAAATTTACATGCATAATATAGAATTAAAAAAAGTAATAAATTGAAGTAATACTAATGATATAGGTTTCAAGTTTAGAGTTTAAACTGATTTACAACAAAACAAACAAAAAAATCCTCATATATCCCTATACCACATAATCAAACATACAATAGCCAGTATTAGATAAGTACATAACTATCCAATACATTTGAAAGACCTACTTAAATAAGGTAAGAAAAAAAAACCAACTTATCGATTACACACCCTCAGGACAGAAGACAGCGAGTCAACAAAAAAGTCTATATTATGATTACACAGGGTATTAAATAAGTCACATATGTAGAAAATCGGAGCTCTCTTGAAAATATTATTCAGTGCCCTGTTACAGAGAAAGGTGCGAAAATTTCTGGAGTTTATCCTTGGGACAATATACCAAATTTGATTTACAAGAGTAACGCAGTCGATTTTATTGTTTACCAGGTTGTATAAAAAAGTTATAGCTGCAGCCACACGACGGTCGACTAAGGTTCTCATATTAAACCGTGCTAGCATAAGATTTTGACTAGTATCTCTAGCTGGATAGACGCCATCATGTTTACAGATTAAATATTTCAGAAACTTGCGTTGTATCGATTCAACGGTATTGATTTCGGTTTCATATAATGGATGCCATATAAGTGACGCATATTCGAGTCTTGAGCGTACAAAAGAATAATATAATAACAGTACTACGCCACTATCATTAAAATTGCGACAGTTTCTAATAATGAAACCCAAAGACCTGGATGATGACAGTACTATGTTCTGAATGTGGCTTTTAAAATTAAAGTGTTCATCAAACGTCATACCCAAGTCTTTGATTTCATGGCATCTTGTCAAAGGCAAATTCTGAATTTGGTAATCAAACTGAACAGAAGCTTTATTTTTACAATAGGATACTATAGGTTTGTTCCAACCAACTAGAAAACCGTATGAGGGACCGTCATTTCTAGTTGTCAATTTCATTTTTGGAGGTGATAAGTACCTGTCATGTTGATAAACGAATTATGCTACTGGAAATTACCGACCCATGTACGGTTTCTTGCTCAGTTGGAACAGAGCTCATGAAACATTTTGCGACATTGAGAAAAAGTCTGTTCTTTTGACACCAGCCATTGACACTATTCAATTCTCTTTGAAGAAGTTGACAGTCAGTTATATGTTTAATTTTCGTGTAAATTTTCAGATCGTCGGCAAAGAGCAATTTAGAACAAGAGATGTTGGATGCAAGATCGTTGATAAACAGTATGAATAATAAAGGTCTCAAGTTTGCTCACTGAGGGACTCCTGATCTCACTATATATTGAGAAGAGCGAAAGCCGTCGATTTCCACAAATTGCCGACGCCCGATGAGGTACGAGGAACACAAATTTGATGTTGATATCTACCTGATCAAACGCCTTCTGAAAATCCATGTAAAGGACATCCACTTGACCTCCAGTGTTAAGCGTTTGACACACATACTCAGAAAGACAACTTAAGTTTGTAACACATGATCTCCGCTCCATGCTGATCGATAGAGATGAAAGACTTTACTTGTCCGTATAGTTGTTTGTGAATACAATATTTGTTTATTATTATCTCGTAAGCATTTAGTTCTAGAAAAACATTTTCCTACTTAAAATCTTCTTCTCTACGAAAAGGCGTTTCAATTCATATTGCACAGCGTTTTGCATATATCTTTCCAACATCAAATTAATTTTTTTAAATACTAACCTGAATATTTTAGTTCATTGTCTAAACCAACTTTTTATTCTTAAGACAAAATACATAATATAATATTCAGGATGTGAAATGGAACCCATGCATTTCCACAAAACCCCAGATAAACCCACACAAAACTTTGTCAACTCCAAAAATTTGCAATACGAATTTAATTTTTTCTTGTTTCTTGCCAAACTGATCTTTCACAAAATACGAAACACAATTTCTAGCGATTTTTTATTTTTTCGGTTGTTTGTAATATACAAGGTTTTATTGAAAATGTCGCCATTTTTATAGAAATGAAGTCTTATCTGACATGTAGTTATGGCATTAATAATAGCAACAGAACCCATAGATAAGGATATAATATAAGTTAAATAAAAATTACAATTTCAAAATTTACTTATTTCCATACATTCTGGTAAAATCTACTTTGCAATAATGTCAGACCAAGGATTATACCAATTTTGATAACAATTTTGTGAGTAATCAACCTTTTGCCGAAACGGTTTTTTGGTAATAGCTATATTGTTATTATGTTCAAAAAACATGACGAGAGATACATATTTTAAAAGTAGCTGGTAGATGTGGTCCCGCATCGCTAGGTGAAATACCACCACACTGGTTAATGTAACGTGAAATGACCTCTGGTTCATGTTTCGTTACCCTGACTTTGCGATCCAGCTCCCAGAATGGAAAAGATGAAATATTGCATGATGGCGCCTCGCAGACGAAAATACTCCGGAGGGACTGGCCTGGGGAACCATCAAGCCTGAACGTCTCCAAGACAGAAATGGTCTGCAATATAAGACGCATCAACACAAAATAATATCAACTCGATCCACCAGCAATTAACATCAAATAAACCTTATATTTATCTCCATCAGGAACAAAAGTGAAATCAAGCCCAACAACACATGTTCACTTGAATATACACGGATATGACCTTTACTTCCGATTTCGACATAACTCTAGATTGTTGTTTTTATACTAGATGATTTATGTTGTCAACGAGAAGAAACATACGAACCTAAGGACTTCGATGTTCGCTTCGATGTCATGTGGTTCAAATTAAGCACATATCGAGCAACCAAATTCATTTGTTGCTTGTATAGACCCCCTAGCGAACACCAATATAAACGGCTCTTCTCAAATCTTGGCAACCAAATTGATTTTTCTGCAAATTAACTATCCAGTGGCAGATATTCTCATAGTAGTCGACTTCAACGACGGGTTGAAACACTCCAACAAAAACGACCATGAAGGACGAGAAGCCGAGACTTTTGCTATAAGTCACGCACTAACACAGGTGGTTGTCGAACCTACCAGGATCCCTCAGCGTCAAAAAGACTTTGCTAGCCTCCTGGATCTATTCTTAACAACAAATCCTAACCTCTACATCGTAACTGCCTAACCTTCGTTGGGCTCATCAGACCACAATCTTATGAACTTGCTCTCAAAACAGAAGCCACAGGTACCTCGAAAGGTTTGGCACTACAAATCTGCAAAGTGGAGAGATCTGCGCGAGTTTTATCTTTCTTTTCCTTGGAAATATATCTGCTTTAGGAAAGATATCTGCTTAGGAATAAAAACACCCGGCGAGTATTTCGGAATTTGCTTTGTCTAGTGTCGGAAGCCATTGTGGTGTTTGGCGTTTTGTGTAGCGTCGTTGTGCCCTCTTGTTGGGAGGGTCCTCCCACCCGGCGGTAACTTTGTAGTCCACCCACCTGGCTGGAATGCTGTAGATCTTCCGTCCGGTAAGAATAGTTGGAACTTTGTAGTCCACTTACCCGACGTAATCGGACAGTCCCGTTGACCAGCTAGACTTGCTGGACGTCTGAGGTTCGTCCACCTGGTTTGGTTTGTGTGGTTCACTCTGATATGAACTAAGGGGTGTCCGGAACAAGCCGTCCGTGTTCACCTGACGGTGGAAGTTCAGTGAAAGATAAGTGTTAGATAGTCTTAGTTTTAAATTACTGTTTTTGAAATAACTATCACTTTTAAGTTAGCACCTTTACCCTTGTAACCCACCTTAATCTCTGCGGTTTACGTGATCACCCCCCGCGCGGTAGACAATACTCAGGTTTTTTTATTTTTTTTTGTCATTGTTTTAGCTGTGAATAGTTGGTCGAATTCGGTAAGTGTACATTAACCAATCTTGGTGGAACTCTTCATATCTCCACGAGCACTGCTATATAATATAAGAGGAAACAGTTTTTAGAAGGAACATTTACCAGTTGATATACTGAAATGGCAAAAGTTTAATGTTAATTTAAAATTAAAATATTGTTTTTTCTGTACTCATAAATATGATGAAAAATTGGAATACATTACGATATTTAAGCAAATATCGGTCTTGAACATATTACTTTATTTTTGCGAAAGCTGTCCTTTTCAACATATTTTCAAGGGCCAAGGAAATTTCTGCAGATGCTTGTTGTACCAGGTCCCAGTTCAAAAAAAGGGTATTTAAAATAATGGGCTGTTTGCGTTTTGAAGTGTTGTTAAAAATTAATTTTTCACCAGTTTTTAAAGTGAAAGCTTTAGCGCCGTTAGCCGGCTGAGAACAGGACCCATCTTGGGCTGAAAACTAGAAGTGATTTGAGACCCGATGAAACAAGTGATTTGCCCTCCGGTTTAATTGACTTTTTAGTTTGAAATCGAAGTAAATTTTTCAATGCACTAATTTGTTTTTATTATTGCTTCCTTCATCTAACTAACATAAGTACTGGAGCAAATCTCACAATAAATTGTGTTAATATTCCATGTCTAACTTGGCGTTTTTCCAAGTACTATCTTTATTTAATAAATAAGAACGCAAATTCAATTAACTTCATGAATATACTTTAAGCCATTATTCCTAATTTCATGTTCAAGATGAAATCAGTCGCAAAAAGATGTACGAAATATGTAGCTGACTTTATATTATTTACAGTAGATTGGGCCAATTTCGCTTTGCAGTGTCATTTTCACATTTGGCTCTTTCTCGAGATGCACCTTTGTAATCAACGAATGAAACTTTATACTTGACCGGCTTTTATAATACCTAAGATATGTTTATAGCTTAGTAATAGACAATAAGGCTAACGATAAAACCGAAGCAATAATTTTTAATTTACCACATAATTAGTCAGAGCTATTTATTTAATTAGACACAATACAATAGTTATCTTGGACTAGCACTGGTTCGTTATTTGCATTTCATCTTAAGGTCAAGCTTGTTTACTTTTCATGTATTCAGCCTTAGTTTTATTGTTTTACGATTGCTAGGTTCTAATGATCGGTTACAGTAGAACATTAACTTGCCCATATAAAGTGTCTAAATGTTTTTAGGCTGGTACGAGAAAAAATGTCCCTTCACTTCGAAAGTTCAAATTATAGTCAAATATTATTAATGAAGGTATTTCTAGTATGTATATTGTTTGTTAATAATCCCGTTCTACATAACTGTCTATTAAAAAATAAAGTAAAGGTACCAGTTTTGCCACGATTGCACCGAATATAAACTACGATTCTTTAAACTATGCTATTGGGAACTGTTGTAATTTTTAGTCATCACTCTTATGGCATCACCACTCCAGTCATAGTTTAAAGAAGATTATATTCGATGCTCCAGTGGTGATGCTGGACAATTTTATTATATACAAAAACTCATTTACTTCAGATCCGTTATCTCTTCTGCTGAGTGGTGAAATTCTGAACAAGTTTTTACAAGTGTTGCAGACAATATTATAAGGACCTCTCTAATTCTGAGAAAAGCTTTAATAATTATTTAATGGAAAAGCCCAAGACAACACCGTGTGAGTTAACCGACTTATCATATCTTCAATTAAGGGTTAAATCGGAATAAAGTTTCTAGCTTAAGAAACAGTACAAGTAAAGACTGTCATGGTATTGCCACAAAAATAGTAAAAATCTTAAACACATTTATTGTATATCCACTGACCAAATTAATAAGACAATGCATTTTGAAGCGGACACTTATTTCTATCCTGAAGATGGTAAGGGTGGTTCCTATTTTAAAAAATAAGAGTTAGTCGATGATACCATAAATTATTGCCCTATATCAATGTTGCCAGTTTCCTCAAAAGTTTTTGAATCACTCTTGAAGTGTCAGATAGAGTTATCTTGTGGGAAATGACTTGTTCCTTAAGTGTCAGTTCGAATTTAGAACCAGTAAATCTGCTACCGTGGGCTATAGATAGTCTCACAAGATGTGTTCTGGATGGATTTAACAGATTCCTGCGTGATTTTACGATTTAACAAAAGCGTTTGATTGTGTATCACATGGCAGTTTTTTAACGAAGTTGAGCTATTACAATTTTTAGTCATAGCAGTCAGGCCCTTCTCGCATCTTATCTGTCTGACAGGTCTCAATATTTATTTATTTATTTATTTATTTATTAATGCCTTTATTTTGGTAGTTTCATAAAAATATAAATATATACATTTACTTAGACCTATTACCAAAAATGGGGAAGTTCACAGTAGTTTGTGCTCTTACACTTGCCCATGGGTACACTTACATATACATATATAACTTAAATTTAAATTAGACATAATTGACAATAAATAATAATATTACCAACAACAATAGTAATGATACAATACAAAACAATATAATATAATACATCATATAATACAATATAAGGGCGGCTCACATATTCGGTATAAATCAGTCTATAAATAGGGTGTACATATGACATATTATGGTTTGCAAGATCAGGATAAGTAACATATTAACATAATTGAGATATATTCATAAACTCGGTCATGGCAGAACAGCAGCAACAAAGAGACAATACACTCAAAGCTTGTTCTCTCTCAGAAGCTGTTTAATTTTCCTTTTAAAAAGTTGCAGATTCAAAACCTTTAGATTGTCAGGTACTTTGTTGTACATTTGTGCTATATTGTAGCTAAAAAAGCGTTCGAATAGTGCAGTTCTGTGGATTGGAAGATTCAGCCGTTTATTGAACCTGGTATTTCGATCATGCACGTCAGTTCCTAATACAATTTAATTGAAAAGATAGCCCGGCCTCTTGGTCAATAATATTTTGTGGTATAAACACAAAGCATGAAGTTTTCGTCTATTTTTCATTGTAAGCCAGCCCAGTTCATCTATTTTGTGCGAGATGTGATCAAATTTTTTAAGACCATAAATAAATCTTGCACATGCATTTTGAATTCGCTGAATTTTTTTGGAGGTGTCAACATCAAGACATGCCCCATATACCGGTGAGCAATAATTGAATTGGGAAAGCACCAAGGTTTCACACAACATGACTTTTGATTTTTGGGTTAAATAATAACGATGTGGGTACAAAAGTCTAAGGGCTCCATATGCCTTCTGTACACTCCTATCTGTATGCTGACGATACCTCAATGAGCTATCCATAATTATACCAAGATTCTTAGCACTTTCGACTACCTTGATGTTTTCATTATTTATACTAATATTAATACTGTTCTTGACAAGTGAACGATCTTTGTTTTTTCCAAATAGAAGGACAGTTGATTTAGTTGGATTGAGTTTTAAGGAATGTTTTAAAGAAACAGAAGAGAGAATGTTTAAATCCTGATTTATATTTTCGACTGCTATATTTGTCATGGATTTTTCAAAACTCTTATATATTTGGGTGTCGTCAGCATACATGTGAATCTCACAGTTCTTCACATACTTATAAAATGCACTGGTGTATAAAGTAAAAAGCACTGGAGAGAGGATTGAACCCTGGGGGACGCCCGAAATACTTGACCTACTGCACGAGAGAGACAAACCCAGGCGAACTCTCTGTGTTCTATTTTCAAGATAAGATTCAAACAGTTTTATATCATCGCCATTTACACCAATGGACTGCAATACAGCCAGCAAAATCTTGTGATCCAGAGTGTCAAATGCCCTGCTGTAATCCAAAAGAACCACAGCAGTTAATTTATCCTGATCAGTAGCCCTGGCAATGTCATCGGTAATGTTCAGCAACGCCGTGGTACAGCCATGGTCCGAACGAAACCCTGATTGGGTGGGAGGTAAAACGTTGTTTTTTTCCACATATATTCGTAGTTGACTTTCCATCAGCTTTTCCATCACTTTCGATAAGGCAGGAAGAATGCTAATTGGCCTTAAATCTGCAACATTCCTAGGATCTTGTACTTTAGGGATTGGAGTAACCAGGGCATTCTTCCATGCATCCGGAAAGACTTTACTTAAAAATACCGTATTAATAATATTAACCAAGAAAGGCAAAATATAAGGACAACAAATCTTAATGAATAACATTGAAATCCCATCAGACCCAACAGAACAATTATTCAAGCTAGAGATTACTCTATGTACCTCATCCGAAGACACAAGCTTAAATGCAAATTCAGAATCTGTTATTTTGTTGTTTTTGTAGTGGTCTATGATTTCACCACCATTAATACCCTGACCTACCCTTGGTACACTATCAATAAAAAAGTTGTTAATTATATTCGGATCTTGAAAACGATCTGAAATTATTTTGTTCTTAGAGTCTTTAACTTTCAATGATTTAAGTTCCCTCCATATCTGTCTTTGATTCTTGTTTTTACCAATATACTCAAAATAAGCTTTCTTTTCCCGATTTATTGTATGGTTAGTAATATTTCTGAGACTCTTATAATAATTGAAGTGTTCCAGTCTTTTAGTTTTATTTGCCCTCATCCTGGCCTTATCCCTAAGCGACATCATAAATTTAATGTTATCCGTAAGCCAAGGTGCTTTAGGTTTACTAATTTTAACTGTTTTAAGAGGCATGTGTTTATTTAATAAATTCGCAAGGCTGAAATTCAAATGATTTAATTTTAAATTAACATCGTTCATAAAAAATAGTCTATGCAAAGAAAGCTGTCTCAACTCTGTTGTAAAGATATCCTGATCAAAATTTTTAAAGTCTCGGTGGGTATAAAAGAAAGGTGTGGACTTTGGTTTCTCATAGCTCAACAAACAAAAAATCATGCGATGATCAGACATAACAACATTCTTTACACCGCTGTTCCTGATTTGTTCACGATCATTTGTTATAATTAGGTCAATAATGGTTGACGTGTCTTTAGTGCACAGTGGGTGTATTAAATAATTGGTGACAATTCAAACTTTCCAAAGTGTTCAAGAAATATTGGGTTGCTGGAGAATCAACTCTGAGCATATCCAAATTAAAATCGCCCAAACATACAATGTCATCACAGACCTGCATGCAGCTCGACATTGACTCCTCCAAGACATCCACAAACTGCTTATAACTTAAATTAGGTGGCCTATAACAGACTCCTACAGCAATTTTACATTTTTTTAGCTTTACCGAGATCCAAAGTTGTTCAACTGTATTAGGAGTGTCAATAATTGTGTAGGTTAAAACATCTTTTAAATATATAGCAACCCCTCCTCCCCTCCCCTGCCTGTCTGATCTTACCAGTTGATAGTCATGAATTTGGAGTGCATTGTCATCCGTTAAATCATTCAACCATGTTTCCGATAAAGCAAATATATCATAGTTCGATTTCAAAAGCTCAACCTTAAATTGATTAAGCTTTGGAAGCAAGGATCTTATATTTAAATGAGCCAGAGCAACTTTGGCCCGCATTCTTAATTTTGATTGATCTGCAAGATATATTAGGTTTATAATTGCGGGTACCAATAATAATTATTTATGATCATACCAAACATGTGCCCTAATAGTATATTATATACCTAGGTTGAGAAGTAAGCCATTATTTACCGAGCACTTTTATATCCTGAGGCGCGTAGCGCCGAAGGATATAATGTGCGAGGTCAATAATGGCCTTCTCAACCGAGGTATATATAGAATTTTTTTTACTACTAACACTGATATATTACCATATTTGATTCGATTTGATATTTATATTAGTCATTTTCTACTTATTTTTCAAATAGTTCGAAATATCAAGTATCCTGGAAGTTCAGTTGTCTAATTGACAGATATCGTAACATAATCTCCTGACAGCTCCATACATGCAAAGTACCTTCTTTCCATCTAAATTTTGACAAATTCGCATTATTAATAAGAATATTATGGGGAGTCATGAAAAGTGAGTCATACTGTATATAATTTTTTTACTAATAGCACTGATACAATCCTTATCATTATTTGAATTGATTAGATTTTGAAATTAATCATTTCCTACTCATTTTTCAAATAATTCGAAATGACAACTAGTTGTCAAACTAACAAGTTTGACATTTTCCGTTTCCGTTTCATTATTGACCTAGGTTTTTTTTAATATTATTATTTACCTAGGGTGAGAAATGTTACTTCGCATTTGAGGAATGGAGTAAATAATGGTGATTTATCATGTTAGTAGTAAAAAAAATATGTTATTTTAAACAACTAATACAATAGATAACAAAAATACAAAAGCAAATCAACAGCCATCCCAACACATAAGCTAATTGTTTACATCAGAAATGATCAAAATAATAGTATATTATATACCTAGGTTGAGAAGTAAGCCATTATTTACCGAGCACTTTTATATCCTGAGGCGCGGAGCGCCGAAGGATATAATGTGCGAGGTTAATAATGGCCTTCTCAACCGAAGTATATATAGAATTTTTTTTACTACTAACACTGATATATTACCATATTTCATTCGATTTGAATTTTATATTAGTCATTTTCTACTTATTTTTCAAATAGTTCGAAATATCAAGTAGCCTGGAAGTTCAGTTGTCTAACTGACAGATATCGTCACAAGAAGCGTTTTTTCGCGAGCTAACGACAATTAACCACGGCATACTACAGGATACTACTTTGTTTTCACGAGGATTAATTTAATTGTGGTAAGTGAGGGGAAGTTTCGTGACGTTACTATTACATCATCATTTTTCAACTACGGCTTACTACAACTTACATACGTGACGAGGTGTGATACTCGAGGTTTGATGGAGTCATGGCGGATTAATTTTGAAACGTTAAACATGTGAAATGTTTGTTTTTCCATTCTGAACAAGTTTGTAAATTATACGTTCATGAAATTCTTCTATAGAAGCCTCATACGCATCGGAATTCCTACACAAATGTGCCCCAAATGGGATTTGGGCAGCATAAAGTATCCTGAACATATTCATCGAAAAAATACCATTAGTTTGCTTATCTCCAGAGGCCACCATTCTGTCATTAAAAATATGAGTAAACGTTCTGCACTGATCAAACTGATCATTTTCAAATAAATATGCCAAATATCTATATTCTTTTCTAGCAATGCAAGATCTAACTACGGTATTTTGGCGAAGACAGAAGCAGACAGTACAATTTGTGGTGGGGTGCCCGCTTGGCACTTACTTCAGTATTACTTGTAATTAACCGTGGTTACTTGCCAAAAAACGCTAATAATCGCCTGACAGCTCTATACATACAAAGTACCTTCTCTCCATCTAAATTTTGACAAAATCGCATTATTAATAAGAATATTATGGGGAGTCATGAAAAGTGAGTCATACTGTATATAATTTTTTTACTAATAGCACTGATACAATCCTTATCATTATTTGAATTGATTAGATTTTGAAATTAATCATTTCCTACTCATTTTTCAAATAATCCGAAATGACAACTAGTTGTCAAACTAACAAGTTTGACATTTTGATAGTTTCCGTTTCCGTTTCATTATTGACCTAGGTTTTTTTTAATATTATTATTTACCTAGGGTGAGAAATTTTACTTCTCATTTGAGGAATGGAGTAAATAATGGTGATTTATCATGTTAGTAGTAAAAAAAATCCTATAGTTCTAACTTTTTAATAGACCTTCATTCAATACAAAACCCATAAAATACAAAATAAACAAATCAAATACAAAAAACCAATTATTGATAAGCAGAGCATTGGATAGAAAACATCCCAGTCCTATAAATATGCAAATACCTTATTTCATTTACAGGGTCTCTATTAGGTTATGAACCCATAATTATAAGATGTATTAAAATAGCAACACAGTAACAAGTACAAATGTTAGTCTTTCCCATTGTTTGTGTTTGCCTTTTTGGCAGATGCTGCTGTTGGTGGAGGGCTGTCGAAATGAGTTTTTCTTTTCCTATGATTTTCAGTTGGGTTCTTAATAAAGTCTTTGAAAGTAACTTGTTTCTCTTTTTTTTTCCCTGACAAGTTGGTATTGGTTTGTCGGGTTTTATCCGCTTGACACTCAACTTCCACACCTATATCCGTTCCTTCAGAGTGAGTGGTATTAAGGTTTTCATAAGTATATTTCTCTCCATCAACTATAAGAGTATTATTTTTTATTACAGCATCAAATTTGTTTTTTCTAGCAATAATTAAATATTTTCTCAAGACTTTCTGCTTTTCATAATCCTCTGGTATCAGGTCTTTAGTTACACCAATTCCGGTACCTTTAAACTTATTTGCGTTTGCCAGTATTTCGTACCTTAGTTGGGAGTGAACAAACTCAATAATAATGGGGCGATATTTTCCTTCGGTGACTCTTCCAATTCTAAAAATATCTCTGACGTCCGAATAGTTACACTCGAGGCCAAGTTTGGAAGAGATTATATCCAAAATCACGGTTGTGTCGTCAACTTTGTGACCTTTCTCTTCAATTCCAAAAAATATCAAGTTATACTTCCTTAGTTTTCGTTGTTGCCTTCAATCTCCAGGCAGGATATTAGGTTCATAAGGATCAGTTCTGGAACCCATACTGTACAGGGTGTGTACAGTGTCGGTCAAATGAGGGCAACATTGCGCATTTAGGTGCCGAACAATATGCCGTTTAGAACATTTTAAAATTCTGAGTATTTCTAGAGATATCCGGGAAAAAAAACGGAAATATTGAAAAATTGATTTATTTTTTCCTGAGCTTATTTAAAAACGGATTTCAAACTGCATTGCACTTTTTCATTGCCACTTTTTCCGCCATATCCAATGGTGGTATCCACTTTCGGATCCGATGTTTCATCTTCAAGGGGTCATCATCAACTTTCTTTTTTTAAATAAGAACTTTAGTTTTTTTATCGTTTTCAGATGATATTGGCCTTATTATTATGAACATGTGTTTTTAATTTTTTTTATTCCTTTTTCTAATTTTAATTTATTTTTTTTTATTATTATTTTACTTTGGGGTAAAAAAATAAACGAACCAGTTTATTTAATTTTGCCATTATTAATTTTTATTAAAATAATTTCCACTTAACACAAAAAAAAACAAAATAAAATATTTTTATAGAATACAAAAATTTTAAAAGTAACTTAAACTAATTAAAACTACGACAAATCAAAAAAAGTAATTTAAAAAAAAATTAAACACACATAATTCATATTAATAACGCCAATATCATCTGAAAAACGAAAAAAAAAGGTTCGTATTTAAAAAAAAGAAAGTTGATGATGACCCCTTGAAAACGAAACGTCGGATTCCAAACCCTATACCACCGTTGGATAGAGCGGAAAAAGTGGCAATGCAAAAGTACAATTCAATTTGAAAACCGTTTTTAAATAAACCCAGGAAAAAATAAAACAAAGTTTGAAAATGTTGCCTTTCCGGATATCTTCGGAAATACTCGGAATTTTAAAACATTCTAATAATTGTTAGGCACCTAAATGCGCAATTTTTCCCTAATTTGACCAACACTGTATCTCTTACGGTTTTCGAGATCCCCATACATAGACTCGAATTCGAGTTACCCTGTACTTAATTTACACAAATGACCTAAAACACTTACAAACAAACAATATGGTTGAGGCTATACTTGGCCTGTTTACTGATGGTACATGTAGCCACTTTAGCTATCACCCTCCTCAAGCCGCAGGGATGGTTATTGAGGGCATGCAATGATTTTTATTGGCAATCCCTGAGGTGCCCGGTTCATCAGATGCAATTTTTGACTGTATTACTGGATTCTAAGCTATCATGTACTGCAACTCGGTGGAAGCAAAATAACTTTTCGTTTACGTAACCTCTCGGGATGTTCTCCTGATGGCCTATCATGGCTATTTCAGTTCCGCAATGTCTTATGCCGTGTTGAATTTGGGGCCAAAATATCCAAAATTTTAAATTTTAACGCCAGTGCCCCGACCTGGTAGCAACCGTGTGGAAAATTCCGCATTAAATAGTACGAAAATATTAATAAATAATGAATTTTTATGTTGCCCATCGAGTTCATTTAAAACTAATTTTTGTCTCTTGAATATATCAGTCGATAATAATTATCTAGTTAATATAAAATGAAAATTAATATTATGGGTTGAATCTACATAAATACAGAAGTAGTATATTATTTAAAATTGTTAAATAATTTCAAATATGCAGATCATATTTCATGCTTAAAATCGGTCGCTTCGAACGGTGGAAAAAGTTAAAATATTTGTGACGACTGCGTGTCAGTGTAATTTTTTTCGAGATGTGAGTCTGGTGGAAGGTAAGACTCTATTTTAAAATCTGTCTTGTACCGACGACCAGTGTGAGAGGTTTGAGAGAAGGTAGGCTTGACTTTTTCTTTATTTTTTACGTTATCTGATCTGATTTTTAGTTTGCTATATCGTAAAGTCTGTAGGCAGAATAAAGCTGCTAAGCGTGCGAATCTCTGATATCTATATGTTGAATAAGCTCGTGAATGTCTGATATTTGTCTAATATCGTTTCACACATACCACGTTGTCTTTTGCCGTGTGTATGTTTTTGTCTGTAGGGCATATGTGTGATACTGATTTTTTTGGAGCTTAAGGCTCTTGGTTAAGAGAAAAAAAAGGGACTTGATCCTACAAAAGCAGGGGTTATTAAATTTCGTATTTAGTTCAGCAACCCAACTAAGGAATCGATCAAATTGGCCTATAGGGCTCATATCTAGGTTCTAGTTAGAGGTAGCATTTTTAGAAATTAATAACCAAAACTGTCTATAGTGTGCGAAACTTAGTCTAATTTTCTCTGGTATCGTTAGCGGATGTTAGGAGTTATATAGGGAATTAGAGTAAAGTTTAGTTAGTTGTTGTTCGGCCTATAGAAGCATTTTATCGTCACCTTGTTATCTTTAGATAACGCCTTCTCAAGCCCTTCTCGACCGTGGTCGGTACAAGATCATAATGATTGTTTGTTTGTTTTATTTCTCTATTTCTGTTTAAATTTGTTGTTACCTTTATTTTGGAATTAAATTGATGTTTTAGTTAGAAAATAGCTTTCAGGCAATAATTGAATTGAATAATTGTTATTACCTTTATTTTGAATTGAATTGATTTTTGAGTTGAAAAGTAGCTTCAGAAAATGATTCCATTTTGATTGTCTGTTTAAATTTATCGGTTTCACTTTTGTTCATACCTGATTATTATTATTGAAATATTGTTCATCACAATCTTTATCAGCTTAAATGGCTAGTTATTTTATTTATTATTTTTAATCAGGTCACTGTTTAAGTTAAAACCATAATTATTGTCTATGGTCTAAACAATTCTGTGCAAATTGGTGGAGGCATATTTAATTGAATTAAATTCAATTTTTCTTGAGCGGGGTTTGGCATTTTTTTTGGCGTTGTTAATTGAGAAGAATTATTTCTAGCTATCTCTTGTCAATCTCTTTATTAAAAACCAAAGCTAAGACAAGCAACGCTTTCCGCCAAATTGAAACAGAGCTGATAACAATATCCTTGGTGAGCTCTTTAACTGCCTTGTACTGGTTTTTTTTTCATGCTACTGAGTCCACACGCACTCGGCCTACTAGGACAGCTTCCAGTGACGTCACAGGACAGATCCTAGGCACTACAGCAAATTCCAGTAGCCCTCTCCAGGAAGCTCGGAGGAACCACAAGGTGATTAAAATGTAGATGTCACCAGGATAATTCCACAGAATTAACATTTATTTTTGTTCGAAGGAAATAGAATAAAAATTGTTTTTTGAAATTTTTAATCTTTTATTTTGCACCTTTTCTCAACAACAGCACAGAAATTAAAATAATTAAAATAAGCATGCTCCTTACCCATACACCCTGAGATATCTTTCTGTTTAAATTTTTAGTAAATTAAAGTGATAATTTAAAGAAAAGTGCATTTATAGTTTGTTGTAACAAATTGGCTTTTATTTGACTTATAGTAATTATAATAAGGGAATTGAAACAAATCAAAGTTTATCTTAACTAATTGCATTTTATTGTAAAAAATTGCATTTTTCTCGTAACAAGCTCTCCATACAAACCTTAGCAAGGACCAAATTCGACAGATAATATGTACAAGTGACGGAATTTTTGATACGCAAATTCAGATTATATATTTGGCATATTTTTTGTAATAGTTTTAGTTCCAATAGTTAGCGTTAGACCCGAGGTGAAACCTGTTCGAGTTGGTTTCCTTTTCTCTGAAATTAAAAAAAAACAATTTTGTTATTTTAGACATTTTGGATAAATTTTAGCATTCAATGAGTTTAAGCGGTGGTAGAATTCTTAAGAAGCATGGTTTAACTCTCGGTTGATTCCGTCAAACATTCCTAGATCGATTCTAAACAAAAATAACATTTATGCTTTCAAAAAATTATAATATTGGTACGCCCATTGTTTTTACTATATTAAACGTTAAACATTATACAGAGCATGCGCAGTAGTTCAAGCATAACTGATTACGCATTAAAGGCTGATTTTCATATATAGGACTGTGCACCGACTGTGCGCCGTGTCCTTGTCACTGTAAATCAAAAAATTAGATGTTCCATATAAAACGCATTGCAGCCCTTATTTACATTTTCACATATAGGACTGTGCTACGACCGTGTTGCCGTCGTCCAGTCCGATTGTGAAAAAAGAGAAGACTCGCGACGGCCGCAGTATGGTAGGCGCACAGTCCTTCCTATATATGAAAATCAGCCTTAAACCGATAGCCTGTTACCTTATTAAACGGAGGATAAACGTAACGCTAATAACCGATAAAGTTAATACTATGTTGTGTAATATATGCAACTTGTACATGTAATTATACAATTGTTATTAAAATATGTACTAGTTAGGCGAAAATGTATAGTTTGTAGGTGTAATATACAAATATTTTCATTTTGATCTGCTTTTTGTTAATTATGTTTTAAAATAGATTTCAAAATTAATTATTTATTAACAACATGCGTCTGTTCGCGTCCAATCTGAACTAACGAAAGCAGTGGCAATCAAGCGAGGAGTCAGACAAGGATGTGTTCTTTCACCACTCCTCTTCAACATCTACTCAGAGGACATATTCACCAAAGCCCTCGAAATGGATGCCGATGGAATGTGAGTTAATGGCATTCCACTGAACAATTTTCGTTATGCGGACGATACAGTACTTCTCGCCGGAAACATGCAAGACCTTCAGACTATGTTGAACGATGATGTGGTCTGACACTTAATGTTAAGAAGACTTAAATACATGATTGTCACCAAAACTGAAGTGCCTAATGAACATCTGGATGTGGAAGGCGAAAAACTGGAAATAGTCGAGAGGCTTAGGTACAAATGTCGCTTGTTCTGTGGATTATTGTCAAGAAGTAAAGATCCGCATTGAGAAAGCTCGTGCATCCTTTGTGAAGATTAAGATGCTGCTCTGTAGTCGCGATCTGAGCCTGGACCTGAGAACTCGGATGCTCAAATGTTATGTATTCTCAGTCCTTTTGTATGGTGTAGAAGCTTGGACCCCCAACATATATTGCGAGCAGAAACTTGAAACCTTCGAGATGTAACCCTACCGTAGGATGTCCAGAATAACATGGACAGAAGATGTGACCATCGTGTGGGCTCTGAGAAGAATGGCGACAGCCGTAGAGATCCTACAGGAAGCAGAAAAAAAGAAAATTGCAATATCTCGGTAATCAAGGAAAAATTGCAGGAAAAGATCTATTGACAGGAGAAGAATATCCTGGCTTAGGAACCTGGGAAAATGGTTTATTGTCTTGACATCTGACCTATTTAAGGCCTCAGCTTCCAAAATCAAAATATCAATGATGATAGCCAACCTCTGAAATGGAGACGGTACGTAAAGAAGAAGAATATTGAATGTTGATTTTAATACATTTTAATTTAAAATTAGAGACGTATTGTATAATTCCGCTGAAGACAGATGCAGTGAAGGCTTCGGAAAAGGTTAATATTTACACAGTATGAACACTTAATCTGTTGCGAGACCTTTTGAGCCAAGAATCACGTCACAACCATGCACTGTGGGGGCCTATTCCGGTGGAAAAAGGTTTTCCATCAGAATACTAAAAGAACACATTGGAGAAAATTATTAAATTGTGGTTGGAGAGTACTAAAACATTAGAGAAGAAGTAAGTATAGTTTTGAATCATATATTGTTATTTCAAACAGGAAACCAAGGGAACAGGGATGGCTATTTTCATAGGTGAAGCACGAACCAGTTTTACTTAACAAGATATGACCACTAAGATACATGAGCTTTATGAGTCCTATATTAGGTGGATATCTTATAGAATAGCCCTCAAAATCTATATTGTTTAAGAAGCAATGTTTGCATTTTTTGTGTAATTTAGTTCTAAAATAAAAACTGCCAACATTTCAAATATCTGTTAAGAATGCCAAGAGATTATCAGTCTCTATTGTCCATTTCTTTTAGGTTATTGATACGGGGGGGGGGGTGGGGGGGGGGGGGGGGGCTTAGGGGGTTGAACAACTCAACCCCCTAAACATTTCTGATATTTACAGAAGAAAATTAATTTTGAAATTGAAGAGCGAAAGAACTTTTTTATGGCAGTGGCATACACATTAAAGGGAGATCCTATGGCGCTCGACGAGCGGTGTGTGAGCGAAGATGTTGGTTGACACGGTTCTTGAATAGTTGTAGGTTGTAATTAGTGGCAAACAGATGCCCTGGGAGTGAGTTCCACAGTGATGCAGGGCGCCAGACAAAGCAGTGCTTGTAAAGCGATGTTCTAGGTGTTTCCAGTTGTACGATGAAGTGGTGCGCTCTTGCCGTCTGTCGTGACTGTATGACAGGCGTTGCCAGGGGCAGGATGAGGCGGTCTAAATCCTGGGAACATCTGCCGTGAAAGTATCTGTAAAACAGGGACATCTCGGCCACATGTCTGCGGTGTTCCAGACTATCCAGATTCCGGGTGAACTCCGGGTCGCCGACGAGAAGCGCAGCTCTCTTCAGATGTGTGAGCAATATTCTAAGCACGGTCTATTTGTGCTTTGTAGAGCAAGAGCAACTGCTGCGGTGTATACAGTTTTCTGTTGCGAAATAGCGCACCAAGCTTCTGGGAGGCTGATTTTGCGACGTGGTCATGTCAGGACATATTGCTGTTGACCGAGACACCCAGCAATCCGATTCACGAGGATGAAGGAATGGTCGATCCTGCCATAATGATGTCAGGGCCCGTCGTATTGGCCCTCTTGGTAAACGTGGCTGCTTGGACCTTTGCTGCATTAAACTGGACCAAATTTCTGTCGCCCCAAGTTTGAACTTTCTCCAGGTCTTGACTAATTGCTGTAATCTGCTCCTGTCTACGGTGATAAGTCTCAGTCGCTGGTAAAAGCTTTTTTTATGTAAAGTGGGAGACAAGGGTACTGTCATCTACAAAACTGTAAACAGGATTATTCCTTTCGGTCAGCAGGTCATTAATATAGATGAGGAACAGAGTTGGTGAAAGTATTGAGCCCTGGGGCACGCCTGCGTTAATGGTGAATGTGTCTGATATGAGTACATCAACTGCAACGTGCAGAGATCGGTTCTTAAGGAAACTGGCAAGCCAGCTGTACCGAGAGGCTGGCAGTCCGAAGGACGGCAATTTCACGACTTTGGAGATTGTTGGAAGCAAGGCAATTGGGCGATAGTTTGAGGGCGATGTTTTCTTGCTTTTTTTCGAACAGGTTGCACTGGAGCGACTTTCCAAAAGGATGGGTAAACCCCTTTTCGGTAAGACAGAGAAATAAGCCTGAAAAAAACGGGTGTTAGTTCGTTGGCACAGTTCTTTAACACGATGACAGGTATTCCGTCCGGTCCCGATGCCTTTTGCGTATCTACTTCTTTAAGGATTTTACGAATTTCACGGTGATGAAACTTGACTTCTGCCAAGGTAGTGTTGATGTTCGATATGGTGGGAAGAGCTTTGTCTTGGGGGACATCTACGATAGAGTGCGATAAAAACATTTTGGGGCGCATGTTTGCTTTTTCCTTGGCTGTAGTCGCCGTTGGCGTTGGTCCGTCAAAGTTGGGAGAGACGTTTTTGTAAAGTTGTTACTTACTGCCTTTGTTACTGACCAGAAATTCTTGGAGCCACTGGGGCATTGCAAAAGTTTAGTCCTGATCCTTTGATTGTGTTTTTCCTTAGTTTCGTCGATCACACGTTTACATTCGCTTCTCGCTTCGACAAAATAATTGCGATTTTCAGCGGTCTGATTTTGCTGCCAGTACTTGTAGGCTTGGTGTTTCCTACCTACAGCTCTTTCGCATCTTCTGTCGAACCAGGGCTTTCCTTTTGTCGGTAACTTGATGAGATTTGGTATGTATGCTTCCATTCCTGAGATTACTTGCATGATCACTTCACAGCATCAGTTCTAAAGCAGACTTCGAGCTAAGGAAAATCTAGGTAGAAATCCCTTGGATCGTCCTAGTTTGTAGAAGTGTAATGCCAGATTTTTCGAGGCAATAGTGGATCCTTCTATAGAAGTGGCAATTCACAAACCGTTGTGATAAGTTTGTGGTCGGAAGTACTTAATGGCGGACCCACTGTAATTGTGTACTGGTCAGGATTGGTGGTTAGAAAAAGATCCAGGAGGGCGGCGAATTCGCCCCTCCCTGAGATTCGAGTTGGTTGGTCTAGAAGTTGAGTAAGCCCGTAGCTGATGCCAAATGCTTCAGCTTCTCTACCTTTATTGTCGGTTTTGTTGTGATGTTTGTACCAGTTGTTGTGGGCATTGAAGTCGCCAAGAAGGATTATCTCTGAATTGGGGTGATCGACCTGTATTGACTCAAAAGTGGTAGCTAGTGTTATAAAAAAAAGCTTTGGCAGGCTCTATCGCTCAGAGAGCGATAGAGACAACATATAAACTTGGTTAATCCCTTGGCGGTGAACTTGAGCCACATGACGTCAAGGTTGTTCGGTTCGAGTGTTTCCTCGCGGTAACATGAAAGATCGCTTCGGACAAAAAGGCATATTCCGAACATATGTCTAAATCGGCTATGTAAGTCGTAACCACCCCAATACTTTACTGTTGTTGTTGCAGAACATACTTGTGTTTCTGTAAGGGCTAGTATGTGTGATCTATTTGCTTGTAGATGTTGGTGTACCGAATTTATGTTTGTATTTAGGCCTCTTATGATGCAGAAATCTATTCTAAATTGGTTCGGTATCTTTGCTGTCTGTGAAATGCTAACCCAACGCTCGGAGATCCGAATGGACGGGGAGTCTACTTCCGGAATATTTTGATCCTGGAAGCACCATCATGTCCCTATTCCTACTGTGGAACCCGGAACCACCAGCGTGGAAGCGGAACGTGATTCG
Source organism: Pissodes strobi (assembly GCA_016904865.1). Lineage (NCBI taxonomy): Eukaryota > Metazoa > Arthropoda > Insecta > Coleoptera > Curculionidae > Pissodes > Pissodes strobi. Next base: position 41,228 of record MU187580.1, on the reverse strand, counting down.
GGAAAACCACTAACTTCTGGTGGAGTGGCCTTCACCGGACGATGCGAGTAGGCGTCGAGTAGAATGATTGAGTGACACGAGATGAACATAGAATTAGTTTTGATGAAGAATTCTAACTTTGGGTCTTTTTAATATTTATCTTTTAATATTTACTCATAGAACATACGTATTATAAGACCCTTACAAAATGTATCTATTGTGATTTTCGAGGTGATTTTTACTATAAGAATTTTGACTTTCTTATATTTTCTTAAGAAATCTAAGTAAGTAAAAAAGGGTCAGATATTACAAGGATAATGGTCTTTAGTCGTTTAAAAATGTATGGTATATTAAGGCTGTCCAATATACAGAAAGACTGATATTTTAATTTTCAGAGATTTGTTAGTTTTATATTTGTTATTTTATATTCTACGAAGACTCAAATATGAAAAAAGGCTTTTCGAATTTATAAATTAGTACTCAAGACATACAAATATGTACCTACAAGTTAACATGGAATGTAATTTTGATTTTTAACAATTAGTGTTTTTGTAACCAGGATTTATATGATGCCAATTGTCTTCTTGTGATTGACTTGACTTGTCTTCAGACAATAAGTGATAATTTAAGAAAAAAATATAGTTGTCCCAATTCTCCTTTATTACTTAATTTAATTATTCTCTTAATTCTAATTATTTATTTATCCTCATATTTTGCAGTGGCGTAGCTACCGGGTGGAACTGGGGGGGCAAGGCCCCACGGCGCGAAGAGAAATTAGGCGCCGCTCCGAATTTATAAATATGCTAATACTAACAATGCTCATGAGCTTAACTGAGTCTTTAAATTAATAAAATTATCAATCAATCAAACATCAAAATATGCATTAAACTTTTTATCCAACCAATACATTTTGTGTCACCGTATTTATTATTTATTTTTACGTAGAATGAAAAAGATCTATCCAAAAATTCCGATAATCTCGGTCGTAAAAAAGTATGTGTTTTTCAGAGTTGTGTACTTAAGGAGTACGATTAGTCACACATGGCTAAATAGCCTAGCAATACTAAGCATAGAAAATGGATTTGACCAAAAAATAAATTTTGATCAAATAATCGATCAATTTGCGCCGATTAAAAACCGAAGAAAGACTCTCTAATGTTTAATTAAGATTATACATTTTTAGTTTACGTTTATATTTAAATATGAGACTCTCTAATGTTTAATTAAGATTACACATTTTTAGTTTACGTTTATATTTAAATATGTATGTACCTGTTGGTTGGTTGCCGTTTACATATTTTAATAAAAAATATACGTTTAATATTATGATGTATTATTTTTTGATTAACTTGCGGATTTCACAAAATATAAGTTTGTTTTAGGCGCCATCGGATAGGTTTGCCCCTCGGCGCCGACATTTCTAGCTACGCCACTGATATTTTGTATAATCTTAAGAGTTTGCATCACAAAAATAAAGTCATATAAATTCAATACATTTTTTGATTCACATCGACAGCGTCGTATTAAAACAGCGGGGAATGAAAAGATCGCGTAATAAATTGCGCCGTCTTACAATAGCGCCATTAACGAAACGCCTTCTAATGTATAAAAATTAAAAGCGCGCTTCGCGCGCAGTATTTTTGCTACTGCCAGTGGCGGATTTACCCTAAGGCCCGGTAGGCCCGGGCCTAGGGCGGCCAGATTTAGGGGCGGCCTCAATCGTGTCAAAAATAGTATATTACGTACGTAGGCCAGTAAAGTAAAAAAGTCTCAGATCACATGTAATTGTCGGCCGAAGCAAAGCTGAGGTCAACAAACATGTGATCTGAGGCTTTCTTATTTACTGGCCAAGGTGTGTATACTATATAAAAGTTGGCAATAAAGTAATATCATTATGTAATCGCAATTATTTTGTCGAAGCCAGATACGAATGCAAACGTGTGATCGACAAAACTAAGGACAAACAGAATCAAAGGATCAGGAATAAACTTTTGCAATGCCCCAGTGGCTCCAGGAATTTCTGGTCGGTAGCAAAGGCAGTAAGTAACAACTTTACAAAAACGTCTCTCCCACCTTTGACAGACGAACGTGGCATCACGGCGACTACAGCCAAGGAAAGAGCAAACATGCTAGCCAAAATGTTTTCATCGCACTCTACCTTAGACGTCCCTCAAGGCAAGACTCTCCCCACCATATCGAACATCAACACTACCATGGCAGAAGTCAAGTTTCATCACCGTGATATTCGCTAAATCCTTAAAGAACTAGATACGCAAAAGGCATCAGGACCGGACGGAATACCTGCCATCGTGCTAAAAACTGCGCCAACGAACTAACACCAGTTTTTCCAGGCTTTTTTCTCTGTCTTATGGAAAAGGGATTTACCCATCCTCTTGGAAAGTCACTCGAGTGCAACCTGTTCCAAAACAATATATTAATAAAAAATAAATCTCCAAAGTCATGTAACGTGTAGTCAATCAGCAACTACTCAAGTACCTCGAGAACAACAGAATAATCAGCGATAATCAATACGGCTTTCGCAAAGAGAGATCGGCAGGAGATATATTGGCCTATGTCACTCATATATGGAGAAGGGCAATTGAGAACTACGGAGAGTCTGGAGCGATTGCGTTGGATATTTCAAAGGTATTCGACAGAGTTTGGCAAGACGGACTGCTCAACAAACTGCCGTCTTTCGGACTGCCAGCCTTTCTCTGCAGGTACCTTGCCAGTTTCCTTAAGAACCGATCTCTGCACGTTGCAGTTGATGGACATACCTCAGACACATTCACCATTAACGTGGGCGTGCCTCAGGGCGCAATACTTTCATCAACTCTGTTCCTTATCTATATTAATGACCTGCTTATTTAAACGAATAGTCCTGTTTACAGTTTTGCAGATGATAGTACCCTTGTCTCCCAATTTAGATCAGAAAAACCCTTACCAGCGACTGAGATTCATCACCGCAGACAGGAGCAGATTACGGCAATAAATCAAGACCTGGATAAAGTTCAAACTTGGGGCGACCGAAGTTTGGTCCAGTTCAATGCAGCAAAGACCCAAACAGCAACGTTTACCAAGAGGGCCAATACAGCGGACCCTGACATTGTTATGGTGGGATCGACCATTCCTCCATCCTCGTCAATCGGACTGCTGGGTGTCTCGGTCATCAGCAATATGTCCTGGCATGACCACGTTGCTAACATCGCAAAATCAGCCTCCCAGAAGCTTAATGCGCTATTTCGCAACAAAAAACTCTATACACCGCAGCAGTTGCTTTTGTTCTACAAAGCGCAAATAAGACCGCGCTTAGAATGTTGCTTACATATCTGGGGTGCCACACCAAAGCACACCCTAAAGCTGCTGGATTCCATTCAGAAGAGAACTGTGCGTCTCGTCGGCGACCCAGAGTTGACCCGAAGTCTGGATAGTCGGGAACAGCGCAGACATGTGGCTGAGATGACTCTGTTTTACAGATACTTTCACGGAAGATGTTCCCAGGATTTGGCCCGCCTCATCCCGCCCCTGGCAACTCCTGTCAGACGGTCACGACAGACGGCAAGAGCGCACCGGTTCGACGTACAACTGGAAACACTTAGAACATCGCTTTACAAGAACTCCTTTGTCTGGCGCACTGCATCACTGTGGAACTCACTCCCAGGACATCTGTTTCCCACTAATTACAACCTACAACTATTCAAGAACCGTGTCAATCAACATCCTCGCACACACAACGCTCGTCGAGCTCCATAGGATCTTCCTTTAGTGTGTGTGCCATTGCCATGAAAAAAAAAAACAAAAAAAAAGTCTATATGGTGGATGCTGAGAAAGGGGCGGCTGATAGCTTGGGGCCTAGGGCGGCCGAGACTGCAAATCCGCCACTGGCTACTGCTTAGTTTGGGTTAGTTCTGTTTAATTTGGGTTAGTTTTTCGAGGGTGTAAGAGTGAAGTTGAAGCGCACGAAGAGAGCTCTAATTATAATAACAGTTAATGTGGGTTAGTTTGCTATGGAGTAGAGCGCTTTAAATTGGCCAACTCAAACTAGTTAATTAATTGAAAAAGGTCCTTCAGATTAAATGTTAAAAATGCTTTTAGCAACACACTTGATATTACATGCCTATAATATTACGCACTCTTTTAGAATACGCTCTACGGTTCTGACACGCTCTTTTATTACAGCGCTTTTTTATTACGCGTTATTTTAATAGGCGCCAATTTATAAGGCGTTGTTTCAATTCGTTTGTTATAAGAATTAACTCGGGCTGGAAATAACAGGAATTTGCAGCAATATAGAATGTCTTAGACGCCACCTCTTGCTCACAACAACTTGGAAATAACTGATAAAAGCAGGAGCAAAAGTTGAGACATGGCGGAGATACACCATGGGTTACGAGATGAGTTACTAATCCAATCTAGTCCATAGTAAAGACAGCTTTCTTTTTAATAATTGGAATTCCAGGGAATTCCAGTGCAAGATTTCCAAGCAATACCGCTTATTTTATATCAACTTCAGGGAGTTCCAAGTAATTCCAGAATTGTCAAGGAATTCCACTGATTTTCAAACAATTCCAAAGAAAGTTAAGATCGATTAAATTAACTGAAGTAATATTTAATAATATATATTTATCTATACACCTAACTCTATCTGGTTTTGGCATACAAATTGCCGACCAAATTGCTATCACCATTGTTGAATTATTGTAAAAATAAGCTTTAGTAACGTTGCAACTAGTAAGGATAAATACTAGATTGAACATTTAAAATTTTGGCTGCTATTTTTAATGCTACAATAAATATTATACATTCTTAAGACAGGTTAAGAACTATTTTACATAGACGAATATACAGAAGTTTCCCGTCTACCTTGATACCAATCTCTCGACCAATCTACAGCGTTTATTTTAATAAATGTCAAAAAATAAAAAAAAATAAAACATTTTGAAAATCAAAATATTCTATAGAAAAGTCAAAATATTACACCCGTTCTTGAATACATGTTTTAAATATTTTTGTACAGATCTTGTTCTAGTCTTCCTGATTTCAAAAATATATATCCGTCTCTCGATCCGTATATTATACACAGTGCTATAATTTTAAATGATTGGACCACTCCGCTGATCAGTTTAGCTGTAACGTTCCATATAGTTTTGACCATATTATTATTTTCTTCGTAAAGTAACCTATCTTTTTTTCGCTTGTGCTCTGCCAATCTTGTAAAATTAAAGACAGCTCCTCTATTCAGAGTGTAATATTTTTCAGCAAGGAAGTCTTGACACTGTCTCCAAAAAAAAGCTTTTGGTTTTTTTGGGGTGTAAGAATTTCAATGTTATGATCAATTTCTTCTAACGTTGCTGCTCCAAATCGCGTCACTAATCACGTAAATTCAAAAGAAAAAGCGCAGGCGTTCAAAATTATGTTTATATATTGCTTTTTGCATTAAAACGGATATGCCAACGAAGAACTTTTTTGTGATATGTGACCTGACAACGAAGCTGTAGGTATTTACTGAATTTTGCAATTGTGACGGTAAAGATTCATAATTATACAAGGGGGTATATACCAAGAGTTGAAAATTTTTTAATCATGAAATTTTTTTTTAAATACAATTCGTGCAATGAAAATATATCTAGGATTTTTGATTCGCAATTCGTCCCTTTAAAGCAGAACTAGTCTAAGTCTATTTTTGGCAAACCATGATACATAAAGATGTGGCCGATCGGATGCAGAACTAATCTATGCCCAAATGCATGACCTTGCCCTATAATGAATTGGGAAAAGTTCCCCAAAAATTATCGACAATTTTAACTTGCTTCTTATATTGCTATTGAATATTTCTGATTCCAGGGCCAAATTAATAATATATTTTTTAAATTAAATTTATGACTCAAAAATGACTGAATACATCAGCTTAAAAAGCAATGTACCTATAATTGTAACTGGCCAAATAAAATAGGGGGAATTCTTGTACAGGGTGATCCCCTATAATGTCGCCCCCCTTTAACTTTTTTATTTTAAGTGTCCCGAAAAGATTAAAAGTATAGTTGTGTGGGTACCGAAAAATACTTTTTTTCTGCGTATAAAAAAAATTGGAAAAATGATCAGTATACAGGGAAAAACAAAAAGTTAATATTTTTTCAATGGATCACCCTATATATGAATTTATGTTTCAGTTCCTCGTAAAATTCTAAGCTTATTTTATGTATGATGTTATACTTCTAGAGTTAGTAGTTTCACAGCTATAAACAGTTGAAAATCGGTATTTTGGCTTCTTTTCACCTTGGTAGCAAGAAGATCATTAGAGATGGAGTAAAATAAATTTTACATTCCTATCTTACTTTTCAATAGCTATCTGACGGTACTAATTGGCAGGCGGTACCATGGGTACCAAATCTGGTACCTCGGTAGGTACCATCCTCGGTACCATCAGTTAGCACCATCAGATAGGTCTTGGAAAGTTAAGATAGGAATGTGAAATTTATTTTACTCCATTTTTAATTGCCTTTCTAGCAAGGTGAAAAGTAGCCAAAGTATCTATTTTCAACCGTTTATAGCTGTGAAACTACCGAGGAAACTACTGACTCTAGAGGTATAACATCATACATAAAATCTGCTTAGAATTTTGCGAGGAATCGAAAAATAAATTCATATATAGGGTGATCCATTGAAAAAAAATTAACTTTTTGTTTTTCCCTGTATATCTTTTTTCCAATATTTTTTTATACGCAGAAAAAAAGCATTTTTCAGTACCTACATACCCATACTTTTTATTTTTTTGGGACACAAAAGTTAAAGGGGGGCGACATTATAGGGGATCACTCTGTACTTTGAGCCTCAGGCTATCAGTTAGTCCCGGGCGACGAGTTTTAATCGAGAAATTTTTGAAAAGTATAAATATGTCATGGGTAAATTTAACTTCCAACAAGAGAATATTTATAATATTGATAACAAAGGATATCCGACAAGTTGGAAGTGTTACCACTGGGAAAGAGGCACCATAATTACATTAATAGGATGTGTAAATGCAGTTGGAAACCCTGTTTCTCCTGCATTAGTTTTTCCAAAAGTACACCTCAAGTAGCATATGATTAAAGGGGCTGCTCCAGGAACACTTGGAATGGCAAATATTAGCGGATGGTCAACCTCAGAAAAGTTTGTGGAATTCCTTCAACATTTTATTAAGCATTCCAAACCAAGAAAACAAAGTTTTAATTATTATGGATAATCATGACAATAGATAATAGATTTATTCATGACAAAAACCTCAAAGTCTTAACAATCGTCAAAAGTTAGAGTTAGGTACAACTTGAGGCATAAAACTACAAATAAAAATATAAAATAGACTTAAACCTACAAACTACAGAAAATAAAATTGACGGGACTGTCAACTCAATCACACACGAGATCACACCCAATAATAAACACCGCACTCAAATGAATGAAGGCAGACTAACTAGAACAACAAGTCAGCCTTTGATAAATTACAATTTAAATCACAGTTCTAAATCGTTTTATTGGCAGTTCCCTCACTTCGACAGGTAGCCTGTTGTAAAATGCAGCGGCAAAATGCAGCGTGGCACTCCAGGACCTTCCCAGTCTTAGAAACTGTATACGTAGGTCATTATGCGTTCTTGTGTTATAATGATGTTGCTCATCCACTCTACCGTATTTTTCCGAATTATTACGGGCATAAATCAATGACTCATAAATATAATGTCCTGGTAGTGTTAGGACATTTAGTTTTCTAAAAAGTGGCCTTTCATCATCACGATATCCGGTCTGAGCGACAACCCGGAATGCCCTCCGCTGCAGGCCGAAAACCCTATCCTATCAGCATGACTCGAGTGTCCCCAGGCAAGCAGCCCATATACACATACCGAGTGAACCAGAGCATAATAATAAACAGTAAGACATACATTTTGTTCAGTATTCTTTGACAAGTTCCGCAGCACAAAGATTCCAGAAGCCACTTCAAATGATGGTACATGATTTTCAAAAGTGAGTTTTGAGCCCAGAGGGACTCCCAGAAATCGGCCACCTCATGTTGCCTAAGTGAGAAAATAACCTGTTCTGTTTTAGTTAAATTTAGAGTTAGTCGGTTGGCTGTAAACCAGTCACTCACATTATCAATACATTAGCTCATCTGCTCTCTCAGTACGTCACACTCTCCAGACCGCAGCAAGAAACTGGTGTTGTCCGCGTATAGAGTGACCTCAATATTGCAATGACAATGACAGGTCATTGGCATATATAAGAAAGAGCAGGAGTCCTAGAATGGAAGCCACATAAAATAAATGTAGAAGCCATAGATTTAGCAAAACTTTCCGGTATGGTGTGTTGACATACCCTCCTAAGAAAAGTCATAAATTGCTGCCCCTATAAAGAAAAAGCTGTGATGGGACTATTCAACAAATTTTACAATGCTGCTGCTTCAAACTGGTTACGAAGCCACCATGGCAAGCCTATTAGTGTTTGCGATGTGTCAGAGTTGAGATTGCATATCCTCGAGCTTTTACGCCAGTAAACATACAATCTGAATTTAGAGTTAGTGGGAACCGAGGTGAGAACTGGTCCATTAACGAAAATATGTGTACTGCAGACGAATTCTTGTCTTCAAGTGTTACAGCTAGGTCACCACCTCGGTCACCACCAAATAACGCCCCTAACCACACTAATACAGAAATATCTTCCATCAGTCAGACAGCAATCCTATTTGCAGATCGTGAAGCAGGCCCTTCATCTAGCAATATCGTTACATCTACCCCTCGATCTACCCCCAAGAGTTATTGCACAGAACCGCAATCTCGAGCGCAATCTATTATTTTAACGGAGGAAATTCTTCCATTTCCAAAAGCCGAACCAAGGACGTTATCTGGCATGAGCAGACGTCAACAAGGAAGATGTATGGGGCCTACAGATACACCTGAGAAAGAATATTTAGAGCAAATGCATGAAGAGAATATAAATAAAATACTACACACACTTGGAAAAAGTACCAAATGTAAAACAAAAATAGTTAAAATAGGTAGATCCCTCATCAACTTCAGATGGAGATGTTGATATTAACGAACACAGTAGTAGCGATGAAGCTGATTGACAATATGACGAGGGAAAGGGACCAAAATTGAAGAAAATCAAGAACTTGTCAAAGGAAACGTTTGGCTAATAAAGCTAACAGGCAAAAAGATAAATAATTGACACTGTAGAAGATAAATACAGAAATATAGAAAATTGATGGAACTGAAAATAAATTTTTGTATGAAAGTGACTCGGAAAGTGATAAAACTGATAATATAAATTTAAATGACCTAATTATGACGTTATCAAAATAAGTTAAGTGTTGGTGCATCCAAAAGACGAGCTTTGCGTTTTCAGTGTCATTTGAACCTTATCATGTAGAATAGAATAAGTTGTCTTGTTCCTTTATGTTTGTTACTAAAGGTCAGTCCACGCTCAAAAGTTAGCGTGGTGCCTTATGGCAATGCTTTTCTTATGGGGAATAACTGTGCATTCTTCCCAACTCCGGCGCCTTTTACTAATGTACGGAACGTTGATAATTATTTATAAAAGTATTTTTATCGTTAAGCATTATTAATTTTATTATACGGATAAAAAACTCCTCCCGCTTAAGAAATTATGCATTTATTTTATTTAACTGCCTGCAGAAAAGTGGCTAAAATCAAGTTACACGTAAACTTGGCAAAGCCGTTCTCCATAAGCGCCACCCTAACTTTTGATCGTGGACTGATCTACAGTTGCGCATTTGCCAATCCGAGTTTACTCCAAATAAGAATAATAAACTTTATTTTTGAATGATGGTGTAGCTTCTTAAACTTTTATAAAATATGTTACAACAGCAGGATGCCCAAGGTACAATACCTTATGGCCCAAAGTACAAGATGGTCTTGTACATCGGGCCAATTATTATTTTTTTTATTAATGAATTTGTTTCCAAAAAATGTAATGTTACATGTCAAATAATTACCAAAAAAAAATGTTCCTTATTGGACGGCCAAAATTTGTCTATCAATTTAATATTAAGTTTCATTGCTATAATTTATTTTTCAAAATAAGCTGCCCTACAGGGTTAATTTTATTTGAAGGAAACTCGTCCAAAAATTTGCAGGAACGTATTTTTAAATTCCAGTAATCGAGTTATGTCAAAATTAACATGCACGTCTGTCGTTGTTATAGGTATTAATCAAGATTTTAATGCATTGCCCTGGCAGATATATCTAGGTACCTGCTTCAAAACGGACCTGTGAGTTTAAGTAGCTTTAATAAAGACTGTTTGCGCATTTATAAAATTGATTGTTTGTAGCTTATGTGTTTGTAGCTTTTATGTATTTTTGTATTAATTTAAATTTTGAATTAAATAGATGAGTGCTATATAAAGATTAATATTATTATTATATAATTTAAACATTAAAAAACTAAAATACCTACTTAATTAAATTTTAATGACATTCCAAAACAAAGACAAAATACAGGTAACTTTTTGAATTAAAAAGCGCAAAAAGGCATATTTTTTGTACAAAACACGTCTGAAGCATCAAAAACCGAATTTTCCAAAGACAACCACCTGTCATGGATAGAGCGGCGGGGCTGAACCATTCCTGCCACCGCCGGCCGATATTGATTTTCCAAGCAATGCAGATATGTCGGGCAGCCAGCGGCGAACGACACAATTTTCCGACATTTTCCCAACATGAGACACCGGCCGAATCGAATCCACTGGTTTATTTTTATATTATTTTCCTATTTTCTCAGACGCCGACGATTTTTTGTTACGCCGCGGCGCCTACGGTCGGACGCCACATGATTGTCCCCTGCTCTGGCATCCAATTAATTATATGTTATACTTTTAGAAAAATCTTTGGTACTTACTTGCCCAACTCTTCTTTGAGATCATAGTTGTCGCTGAATCGGGTACAGGCTATTGGAACTGCCATCGTAAAAGCACTAGATACAGGACCTGAGATTTTGCTGCTGACAACGAAAGTCAGCAGGACTACTCGAACGCGCACAGGCTATAACTATGCCACCCGATATACACCACTTATATCCATTCAATTTTTTACGAATGCTGTGATAATCGAAGAGCAAATTGTGTGTTTTCTAAATGAAAATCTGACGGAACTCAGCGAGGATGTCCGTAGTGTCACTGCGTATAAACGCGAAGTTCTGATCCCCACTAGAATCCGACCAAAATCGCTGTGATGTTCGTCCACTGGGATCTAACCTAAAAGATCAATATTGGACTTCGTATACACGGTGTTTTACGAACTGGCAGGAAGAGCGCGGTTGCCAGGTTTTAGAAAAGATCGGTGGAGATATTCCTGCTGAACGTTTATATTTCATTTATCATTGTATGTTGGATCGAGTTTGTAGGGGAGTGGGTCGCTTAAAATATCCTAAAATACTGATAAATTCGGAAAATATATCTTGACTATGGATTATGTTGTGCTGTGCATTAACTTTCGAAAGAGTTTTGCATTTACTTTTCAAAACTTTTAACTTTAGTACGTGTATGGCACTCAAGGGGTCAGAATTGCTTTTCAGCAATAACTTCTCCACAAGAAGTCGGTTGCTGACAAGGAATATACTATCCACGTTTTTTTTTTATTTTGTTCAAATAACGAGACATATACTAAAATTATAGATGTAGATGCCCAGACGCAATGTCTGGGAGATATCTTTCAAAAATTTTGAGATGTTGACTGCAAATATAGTAGGCATACGTATCTCATTTATATAATACAGGGAAATGGTAGAATTGTTCTTTTAGCAATAAGCCTTCACAGAAAAGGGGGTTGCAGGAAGCATTTACATATATGGTTCTCTCTATTTCCTAGTTTATTTAACAACAGAAAATTATTACTACAAAATGTATATTTGTATAATGTATTGGAGGGAGGGGACCTGCTACCCTTACCACTAATAGATGTTGCTAAAAAACAAATATAAGATTTTCCTTTAGAGGTGATGGAAAGACGAGAAATGTATTGAAAAAAAATCCAATGATATGACATTAATCCACATTTTTGCCCAAACTGGATCTCGTCCCCCCCCCCCCCCCCCCCCCACTCCGCCGTTCGGCTTGGAGAGGGGGAGAAAGAAAAACTAAAATAAATAGGTTCGGGAGAACGGGAAGAGCTAAATTTTTATGGTAGGTGCCTCATGTGGAGCTATCTTTGACCGTATGGGAGGAACTGGGGCTCTAATTTAAGGGGTGATTTTGGGGAAAAAACGTGTTTTGCCGATATCTCTGTAATAGAGACTCGGATCGAAAATCTGGCAAGCGATGACCCCGCCTCACGGTGTTAGTTTAGGTTAGTTTCACGGGGTCATCAGTAGGGGGGGGGGGGATATATATCCCCAACCCCACACCCTGGACGCCCAAGAATTTTCGAAAAAATGGGAAAAAAAAACCTAGAAAATTGTTCGGAAATTTAATAAAAGTATTATAAAACGAACTAAGAACAAAAAATAATAAAGAAAAAGTTAGAGAAATGCGATTTTAGGCGAAAAAAAAAGCGAAGTAATTGAGCTACGACGTCGGGGATGGCAAAAATGAAAAGAACAAAAATGGAAAGAAAAACTGCTTTACGAAAAAAAAAAGTTCTATAAAAAACATAAAAAGATTGCTTTAAGAAAAAAAAACAAACATTTTTGAAAAAAATGGGAAAAAAATTTAAAGAAAAACGTAAAAAATGGAAAATTAATACAAGTATTATAAAACGAAATAAGAAAAAAAACAATAAAAAACAGGAAGAGTTGTTTGGAAACTTAATAAAAGTATTATAAAACAAAATAAAGAAAAAAAAGTTAAAGAAACACGGTTTTCGGCGAAAAAAACGTTGGAAAAAAAAGAAAAAAAAAGTTTCGAAACCGGGGGCAAAAGTTGGGGAAAAAAACTTTTAAAAAACTCAATTCCCAATATATCTCAGAAGTTTCACTTCAGTTGTATGCTTATTAAAGTTTAGCACATATCTTTTTTGTTACAGCACAGCAGTAAAGAGAGGAAGAGTTGCTGAGAGACTGAGAGATGTTTAATATAAGATATGTCCTATTAATAAGCATGTGGATATTTAATTAAATTTGAACATTTATGCTTATTTGTATTATCTAAAATAAGTCTAAATATAGATCGTTTTACACATTGTCGCTAAAAATATGGGAATTTCAGAACAATGAGACTCAAAACTAGCAAGACTAAAGTGTAATGCAATACAGCATGAGTTCTACCTATATTAAAGAATTAAAACGTATTTTTCCAGTAATAAGGGCAATCCGTCAAACAGACTTCAACCTTGTATGTTTCAACTAATCAGTGGCGTAGCTAGAAGTCATGAGGCCCCGGGGCAATCATTTTTATGGGAGCCTTCGTAAGTCTGTTCAAGAATATAAAATAGCTATCAACAAAAATTTGTTTATTTTCATGAAGGCAATGAGGAAAAATATGTAACAGAAATAAAAATTGTTCTATTCAACAAATATTTATTAAACATGGATAATCAAGTGTGACACCATAGATAAATAAATAGTGATACTAAACAAAATAATTTTAAGTAGGTAGGTATATTTACCAAAAAAAGTACGAATTTGCTGCCGACTGCTATGCTGCCTAAAACCATTTTCACCGCTGGGGGCTTTCGTACGCCGGGGCTCCGGAGCCCTGCCCCGGTTGGCCCTACGACAGCTACGCCACTGCAACTAATAGTTAATTTTTTCTGATTATGAGACCAGTACCAGGCTCCTTATTTGTGTGGTCACGACATCACGGTATTTTTTGTGAACTCAAAACTCAATCAACAGTTTCTGACCATTATTTGTAAACCTTGCTTACATTACAAGAAGAGGAAGAGTATGAAAATATGCGGGTAGGTCTCGTTCAGTCTAGCGATATCTGCATAAGGACAGAAAGCTACACAATTTTTAAAAGCGATTTTTTACATCACTATTTTTATCTTCTTCGAGATCAAAATAATTTCATTTGAAGGCAGATTAGCGATTATACAAACACTTCAGAATGATTACTTAATAACATATAAATAAAGAGTAAAGGCTGTGTGTATGTACGAAACATACTAAATGGAATACAAAGGGATTTCATTTAGTCTAGTAACATATAGCTCGACATGATTGGGCTTTTCTCCTGCTACCAATACTTTTTTGGCAAACAACAGTACTGCAGTACTAGTCGCAATACTCTTGCAGCAACACATTGCAAAGTTAAGACGTTCTTTGCAACTTTTCTTGCAATTTGGTTTTACATGTGGCAATGGTCTTTCAGAGTAGTAACGTGCAGCTTAGATATTTTTACGTAGTATGGAATATTTTTTCGAGAAATGGTTTTTATGAATTGCAATAAAACCACAGATTTTGGGTAATCTGTGATAAAACATTAATGTTATAACATCAACCATTTAAAAAATATTAAAACAATATCCATTTGTACCTTTGGATGTGACTCAAAACAAATTAAAACAACAGAAAACATTCTCCAATATATAAAACTTTGGAAACCTTAAAATAAAAAATATTAAATAAGGAAAATAGTAGTGTTTTGCCCCAATATAGTGTTATTTACTTAATAAAAACATTTGCGTTGAGGACCCCGAATTCAGGAATAAGGCTCCTAATATCCCAACTATTTAAATAAAAAGGCGCTTTCTTTAATCCTCCACTGAAAATGTAATATTGCACATTAATAAATGTCTTTGGAATTTTTTTTAAGTAAGAAAATGATGCGTATAAGTTTCTTACTTAAAGAAAATGACAAAGACAACATCAAATTGATGAATCAACCGATGGATTAAAGAAGGCTTCCAGAAGATGCGCATTCTGAACATAATACTCGTTTACATTTTATTTCTATAGCTACTCGCTAGATGGCACTATCGAATATAAGCAGATATCTATAGTATTCACCATATTGGTGAAAGGAGTATCGGATTTTTCTTGGGGAGTCTTTTTTTATCCTATTGCAGCCTACATTTCAAATCAAATTGAACATAACCAAACTTTAAAGCTGGATTTATAGATTGATATAACAAAAGCCTAGCATAAGCGTAATAAGTTAAACATCAAAATTTAAGTCGAGCAATTTATAGATCGACATAACATAAGACACAACATAAGCTTGACATAAGAAGTTCACCAAGTTTCGACTTCTTATGATATGTGCTTATGCTCGACCAATGAAAACATTGAATTTTAATCGTATTTAGGTACCTTTTTTTTAAGTGACAGCGAACAGATGAGAGAATGACAGCTGCAATATTTACTTACATTTAAGACCCTGTAATATACTTCTTTGAAAAAATTAAAGAAGGTTATGAAATTTGTATATAAAGTTATGAAAACAAAGAAACAGCTAGTTTGTTTCGCTTTGCAGCTCAAACGCAACATAACGGAAGCCGGGCTTCTCAAGCCCATTTAAAAATCGATCATTTCCATATTATGCTATGCGATGCTTATCTTGCAAGTTTATTAATCCTCGCCTTAAACACATGATCTTGTTCAAATTCAAGTTCACTCATTTGACTAATAACAAATAAATTATAAATTAAGCCACAAACTGAAAATCAATCAATCTCACAAACAATAAAATAATGTGATTGTGTCAAAAGAAAGAAACCAATCCACTCCAATGAAAACTTTGGAGAGCCGACAAACAAAGCTCCAAAAGTTCCCGAATGTCATCGTGTTCTAGATGGCCCAATCGCCGAATATACCAGAATTACCCAGTTATTTAAGGTCCAGTAAATTGCTTTCAGCAGATATAGTGATATACTGGTCAGACCCTGACACTGGGAATTTTCGGAGCGCCGTCTGTTTGCTGCCCTAAACCTTGTACGCCAATGTTGCATGCCGATTATACTTGAAGACCTACGGGATCAACCGAATCCGTAAAGCCGTAACGTAAGAAATTAACTTCTTAAACCAATTCTAAACCATACGCGTTATGGTACGGTTAGGCTAATACGATCCTTTACAGCCCTACGGCACTATGCTATATTGGCCGCTTCTGAGAGTACTGTTAACTCTTCACGCATGGCTTTCAGCTCGGTTCGCTCGCTCTGGCACACAACCAAACATAACATTGAAAAAATATATAAAACATTTTACCACTGACGGGGATCGAACGCGGGCTGTCCGTCTGTATCACAAACACAGAATATGACCACTGCACTACTAGACCTGTCGTGATAAATTCGCTGGACCGTAGATAAAGTGAAAGTGACGGTAACCCATCAATCAGAAACGGCTAATATAGGATAGTACCGTCAGACTGTTAAGGATCTAAAATTACGTATGGGTACGAGCACTCTGAATCCAGCTTTAATCATACCTTTTTCATTATTATATATTTTTTAGCTTGTTTGCTGTGTTTATGTCATGTCGATGTTTATAATGCATATGGTGTATATCCCTTCTAAATTAAAAACACCGAGGGTAATCGAACCCGGACTGCCGTATCGTAGTACAAGCACAGATTCTGACCACTACACCACCAGAGCAGTTCAAAGCAATTCATTGCACCCCAAAGACATAGATAAGTCAGCATCACAAATTTGGCCACGCCTTCAGCGATACCGGCGCATTCTGATTGGCTGTGTAGCAGTTTATACCGTTTTCCCCCCAGAATTGATCTTGCACTTGCCGAGATAAGTTGCAAGTGCAAGAGCTTGTGACTATCGATCTGCTGAGCCACAACTGCGAATGCTTTTGGGTAAGATGTCTTGCGTCTTTCATGGCAATTTTTTAGATAAATGAATTTTTAATCTTCCTTAATGCAAATACCTGTCCCCTGTCCCACAAGATGATGGGGTCTACTTTTGCGCAGAAAATTTAATATCTTAAAAACGTAAGCTAGTTTGCGGGAAGCCGAAATTTAGACCAGGAATCAGTGAGAAACAACGTGACAACGCCGCTAAACTAGCAGCGACCGTCGTGTTTATTTTTATATTGTTTACAAGCCCCGCGGAAATATTACACATTAATAAAATAAGTTTGATTCCAGCTAACTCGGTTTATAAAGCTGTAGCATAGCATCAAGCTTAAAACATAGGATCCATGTTGGTTTATTAATTTATTTAATTTTGTATGAGTATGATGTCCTTCATTTTTTCTTCCTTATTTTATTTAATCTATCGTTCCATTCCGATTGGCTGCCGGCGTCGAAGGCGCACTATCTCGCTGGAGACCGCGCCGTTTCCATGGAGACGAGATACGCGCGTCATTCTCTACCTAGATTTCAAATACAGGTTAGTGGAATTTAAGTAATTTTTTTGGGATATATGTGTTCGGTTATGTCATTTATTTTGTTCTTTGCAGGCCCATTCCTGGCGAGTATACAGAGAATGCACGCCACGAAGTGGTAAAAGTTAGGTGCGCCAATTTGGAAAAAGGTTAGAAAATTACCCAAAATCTCTGGACTAAAAAAAATTAAACGAAGTAATAAATTAAATGAAAATCTTTTTATTTCTGTTCAGATTAGCGCAGGGTATTTATAATAAAAACTGCCTATCAAAACGTGAAACAGACGTAACAGTAATATGCAAAATATTTTTTCTTCAAACGTGAGTAAATCCGTCATTACTCGACTGTGTAGGCGGCCGTGAAGTTTCGTTTTTCCTCCGCCGGAGCTTTACTTTTCACTTTTCCGCCGGCGGAGGTAAAAGTGTTGTCATAGCAACATAGATACAATACAAACAGACAACAAAATAAGCGTCAACAACTCAAGATTTATTAAACAACAATTTGTATTTATCACTCAATTTGTGACTGCATTTCTAAAAATCACTAATTTAGGAACAAATTGGTTATTATTTAATGGAACTTACTCAATAACTGCTTATCAATACGGAATTAAAACGCAATCGGAGACGCAATCTTAAAAAAATTATTATTGTTGACAGTGTCCACTGACAGCTTTATGTTACATTATATTCACCGACACCGGTCTAAGCAAGGCCACCTACGACCGTGGTCTAAGCCGCCTTGCGAACCGATTTATCTTTAATAATAATTAGATATTATTACTATTAAAAAGAGATGTTTTTGCATTAATTTGTCGACATTTGAAGAAAAAACAGCATATTTTATTTGGAGGAAAAGTTACTTTTCCTCCATATAAAATAATATACTATTATTTTATACAATCATGCTGCACGATTAAAAAACAAGCACTACCAACCTTCATTCAACAAAAAGTTGAAGAAGAAAAAATTGATTTAAAATTGATGATCGGAATGAATCGCTATCAAATGCTGGGCCGGAGCGATCGATTATTATTGAAGAAGATCAGCAATCATCGCCCTCTACTGAACTGAATGAAACAGTACCTATAAATAAACATTGATGAAGATGAAGTTCATGAAAATCTACTAATTGAAGGTTTCAGTTATTTAACGGATGGTAAATCATGAGATATGTGCATATGCATGGCAAGCATGCGGCAAATAATTCTAAATTTGTTATGATCGATTGCAATTTGGTATGCTTTACCATCAAAAATTAATATACCTAGCCAATAAAATTCTCCAAAATTAAAATTTAAATAAATTCCATGGCTTCTTCGTTATTTTGTTGAAAAACGGTCAGACAAATTTTGCGAATATTTTGTCAGTGACGGTACCTACAATAGAAGCTGAAGAGAACTTAGAGAGCAATGTGGAGCAAGAATTTCAATTTGTTGGGATAACTATTTTTGCTTTGTTAATTAAAGGCATCCTTTTGATAAGGTGGATCGCTTACTTTTAAGGCTCTATCAGCCAGACCTATAATCACGGATTAAATCAATTTTTTTGCGTCATGCTCTACTTCAATGGTAAATTTAAATTTTGGATGAAATGAGTTGAAAGAATTAAGAATGTCTTCTTGTCGTACGTACCTGTAAAAGAAAGGTATAGTTTGTATGCAAGTTTAGGTATAACTCCATCCTCAAACTCTTCCAACACTATTTGAGCTATTACACTTGAGATGGAAGAACCCATAGCGCACCTAGTGCTTCGATCTCGACGAGACTAGTCTCGTCTCGTCTCACAAATCGAGACCGATACTGAGACGAGACTAGGAATTATAACTCGAGACCGAGACCGAGACTTCAAGGTTCGAGACCGAGAGTTACCACGTCAGTCTCGATAGTCTCGTGTCTCGAGTGTTGAAATAAAAATAATTTATAAGTAGGATAGTACAAAAATAATTGTTTGTTATTTTTGTAAATTATAGGTAAAGTACAAAAAATAAAAAATATTTAAGTACACGAAAATCATAGAAATCTAGGAAACTATGTATACGGGTGTCGGGTGTCCCAAATTCGAGCCTCATCATTGTGGTCTCGGGAACTAGAAGAGATACGAGGTCGGTTAAATGGAGGCAAAGTTGCGCGATTTGATGCTGATCAAAATGCCACCTTACAAGTTTAAAAATTCCGGACACTTCCGAAGATTTTTGGAAAAAAACGAATATTCGCGATTTCAGTTTTATTTTTTATGAATTTATTTGAATAGATATAACAAAACAAATTTCACATTCTCATTGTTACTTTTTCTTTTTTACAAGGTGGTGATATAAGAGTTCCAAATCGACGCTTCGTCTTTGAGCTGCCATCATCAACTTTGTTTTTTTAAATACGGCCCTGAATTTTTTATTACGGACTTTAAGAGCTTCTAAGGTCCAGAAGTAATGATGTATCGTACTTATTCAAAAAATTCATATTAATGGCATTTTTCATAAGAACTCATATGTTAAAGAGAGACAGAAAACCGATTTTTGGTAAGATCTTACCAGGAAATCATTAAAATTATTTCTTCGAAAGGAAAATGTCACAAATATAAATTATTCGAATAAGTACGATACATCATTGGTTTTGGGACCTTAGAAGCTCTTAAAATCCGTAATAAAAAATCCAGGGCCGTATTTAAAAAAACAATGTTGATGATGGCAGCTCAAAGACGAAACGTCGGCTTGAAAATCTGATAACTCGATCTTGAAGAACAGAAAAAGTAGCAATGAAAATGTGAGTTTTATTTAACCGACCTTCTAGTTTCGAGATTCCAATGATGAGGCTCGAATTTGGGACACCCTGTATGTACGTATCTGATGTACAATTTAGTAGGTGCCTACCTATATTTATGAGTAACAAAAAAAAAATTAAAAACAAGTCTTATATAGTTTATAATAATTTGAAATTCACCCACCCGTAAAGGATTTACCTAAAAACTATAGACTAGCCAGAGGAGCGTTACTATGCAGTTCTTTTTATTTTAATATGATTTTAGTTTATTTTTTCTTATAAAAAAATTAGTTTACTTACATAGGTAGGCATGTTTTTAAGCAAACTCATTCCTTCCTTTCTAACAGAATCCTTCACTTGCAGCCAATACTCAATAATCTTTCTGCAAAAAACCTAATTATTATTCATTAACGTGGGAATATCCCAAAACAGGTCGAATTCGTAGTACCGATTCTTGGTACGGTTTTCAAAAAAAAAATAAGAATTTTTTTGAAGTGCACGAGACTCTCGGCCTCTCGGCGAGACTACCACAAAATATCTAGTCTCGGCGAGACCGAGACGGGACTTGTTGCCCCGGGACTTTGCGAGATCGAGCTCGAGACCTCAATAGTCTCGTCTCGGCGAGACCGAAGCACTAAGCGCACCCCTCAATTGTTTGTAGTAATTGTTATTATATATGTAAAATAAGCAGATTTTAAAGTCAACTCGATGGCGATAAGAAAAAGAGCATGCTCGACACGTTTTGTATGGTTAAGCATTAATAAAAGAATTATGGTTACTTTTTGACATTTTGGCGAAGAGCATTACTGTTATTGCCAATCAGGTCGACAAATATCGTGATTTAAAAAAATAATCTTGGTTTCGATCTCGGTGTCGAGACGGATTGCCAGATAGAGGCCAGAAATTGTATATTTTTTTCTAGAGACCGAGACCCATACCGATATTAAGGTTCTGAGAGCCTCGATTTCACTCTCGGTCTCGAAAATGTTAATTATGTACTGTGTTAAACAATTTTATTACTATGAATACTTAAACATTTTAAATTTAGATATCTTATTTGTCGATATTTCTTCTCCTTTAGATTTTCGTGTTATTACTTGGACCCGTAGCCATAAGAGCCCATCGAATATTTTCGAATTTCAGGATATTTTTGGATTATTTTTGTTCTTTTTAGTTAGTTTTGTTAACTTATGTTGGATTTTTTGTAGCATTTATTCGAAATTAAAATTTTCATAAACTCCGTCCGTCATGGGTTAAACCTGAAACTTAAGAGTCATTAATGTAGTTTCGTAAGTTAGTCGTCTAGTAGCAAATATTCTGTATGTGATATCTCAGAGGTAAGTGTGAATCAAAATCTGTTAAATGTAACAAATAATAGTTAAATTATTACTAATATTTTATGAAACTATAAATATTGAGACAATGAACATTTTAGAAGGCCATAATGGCCTTCAAGACAGGTGGCTCAGAAAATTCGGAGCAGATTGGCGTTGCGCCAACTTGCCCCATTATGTTAAAATTTTGTTTTTTTTTAGAATCCAAATTAAGAAACTACCAAAGAGGAAAAACTACTAAAGATATAATAGAGCTGCAAAAGAAATTTGAATAAATGAAAGGTCGAGATGAAGTGTGGCAAGAGATTTTAACATTCCTTCTCGGACCCTAGTTCGATTTTGCTCAGGGGGAAATATTGTGTATCTTCAAAATAGCAACCTTCCCCAAATAACCATACGATATATTCCGAACATACAAATCTTCTCTAAAGAGCAGTAGGATAATTTGGACACTTACAGTCAAAATCGTCATATATTTACGATGCCTTATCAGTTAAGGAGGTAAAGAAACTTTTATATCAATACTCTGTAGATTTAAATCTATATTTTCCGAGATCCTGTCACAAAAATCAAATGGCTCGCCCAGATTGGTTTCCATCATATTTAAAAAGAAATTTAAGACTCTCCATTGCCTGGAGCTACGAGTCTAGCTAGGGAATTAATTTTTATAAAAATGCAATAGCTAATTTTTTTGGAAACTTAAAGTCTGTGCTCGACGGATTATATTGGTCAACAAAATATATGAATTCAAAAATCAGATAAGATTGTGGCCAGAAAAGTATACAAGCAAATAGGAAGCAAGAACGTGGTACGTTGGGTACTGTGGCAGCAGCAGTTTTAGCAACTGGTAACAGCATTCCTACGTTATTTATATTTCCTAGAGTGAATTTTAGAGGTTACTTTTCAACTGGTGCACCAGTTGGAAGCGCAGGTAGATGTAATTATTCAGGATGGATTAAAGAAGAGCATTTGGTAGATTTCATAAATCACTTTATAAAATTTACTAAGTGTTCCAAAGAAAGACCAGTTTTGTTACTTTATAATCATAATTCACTTTTATCAGTAGCAGTTGACTTAATGAAAACGACTTAGCCATTAGCAACGACACCAAATGAGGATTTAGAGTATTACTCCGCTCAGGAGAGATATTTTTGATGACTCTGAATTTATGGCAGGATATTCTATGGACAGATTTGAACCCACAGAAGAAAATAATTATCTACAACCTTGAGAGGATGAAAACAGGATAAGTGTCATTCGCCGTGACAGAACTCGTGCACATGAGTTTTTTACTGACACTAAGATAAATGACAATAATAAAATAATTGACGCTTGCTCAAGGTTTGGTGTTTTGCAAGGAGATATAGTACTAATTTCCAGATAAAGAATTGCCAAAGAAAATTCGTATTCTAGGAAATATTGTTCTGAGAAAAACGATTCTCCTGAAACTACAAGTAGTAAAACATAATTTAAAACTTCAAGCAAAAATTACAACCTTGAGGGAGGACACCAGACCATTTTCGAAGGCATCGCCAAAAATGCTAATCCTGCTACCAATGGAAGAAAGCGAAAGTCGGAATGATAACGGATACTCCAAAAAAGATGAGCTAGAGCAAGAAGAACTAAATGGCAAATCAAAAAGAGAGGCCATGAAAAACTTTCCTTGAAAACAACGTAACATCGCTACGGTATCAAAACAATCATATAAAGAAAAAGTCATCGGAAAAACGTAGTAGACGAATAGGACAGCATTGAATGTTCTTGTCTAATGTGTGTAGAGAATTTTTTAATCCAAAGGACAAATGGATTAAATGGCCTTCTTGTAACATATTTACCCATGAAAATGCGCCGCACCTGAACATGTTTTATTTTCTCAATGTATTAACGACGATTCCGATGATGATGTTTAAAATTTCCCTTTGTTTTCAAATAAAATTATTTTGTTGCATATTTTGTGGTTTTCTCATAATTTGTTCTTTCAGTATATATAAACAGTATGCCAAGATTTTCATGTATCCATCCCCAGATCCATCCACATATTTTACGAAGCATCACCTGGATTTATGAGCGGAAACAATAATAATAATTGTAGAAATCTCGATTGAGTGTGCTTTTTTTCTGGCCTAAATCATTCTTTCCTTTATTCCATTTGAGCTCTACGATGTCCAAAAGATCCAAGAATTTAAAACAAACCTATTTTAATTATAGTTAATTAACAGAACAATATGAAAACGTAGTAGACGAAGAGGATAACATTAAATGTTTTTGCCTAATGTGTGGAGAGGAACAGTGTAATCCAAAGGAGAAATGGATTAAATGCACTTCTTGTAACATATGGACTCATGAAAATGCGCTGCACCTGAACAAGTTTTATTTTATCAATGTATAAAGGCGATCCCGATGATGATGTTTAAAATTTCCCTTTGATTACATCCTCTATGGCGCTTAAGTGTTGTCAGGCTGGCCCCGGCATTAACTAGCAGGGTAGCGGAAGATCTTCTCAAACAATGTCCGGTGTACAGTTCTTGATTTTCAAGGTTTAAGTAAGCAGCAATTTTGGATGGTGTTTTTGACATAGTATTGATACCCACACACTGACTTGTACATTTTCCATTTTTATAAAAGAGAAAAAAGCGGCTGTGACCGGTATTTTTTGGTCTTAATGAAACGTATTTTTTGCACAAATCAACTAGGTTTACTGGAAATCCTTCTTCAAGAATAGTAAGACTTCTTGATTTTTTAGTTTTTGTATCGGGCAAGACAACGAAAATATAATTACTTTTGTCTTGAATATTTTCTATTTTTAAATGTGTTAGCTCATTGCATCTACAATCCCCGGCAATAACCATAATCAAATCTACTTTCATCAGGAGCCTCACTCAAAAACTGTTCTACATATTTCATTTCTTTCCAATGTTTTGGACTTCTTGGGTTTGTATCCTTGAGATTTGCTTTTTAAAAAACTAAATAGTTTGCCAAATTTTGAAATGTCGATATTCTTGTAGAGATGAAGTATGAAGTGTCGAGCGAAGCATGGAATGTTTAGTCCATAGAGACGATGGAGCTAATTTTTTCTGTTGATGCAAAAAATAGGCCAGCAAAACGTTTTCGTTAATACCTTTTATCTTTCTTGAATCCATCCATTTCTCAAGAACTTTGTACTCCTTCTCATAAGAATCTCGAGATTTTCCTGGTAGTATTTGCATTGCCGCTTCTTTCGCTTCGGTAATAATGTTTTCGGGCACATAATTTTCATCAATTTCATCAATTATCTCAAATTGATAAATGCTTTTGGGAATATATAATCTGACAATAAATGCTAAGTTTGTTTAATAAACAAGTCCCCAAGCAACCAAAAACAGGTAAAACAACCCGCTAAACTAGCATGTCAAAAGTCAGTCATAGTCTGACACTTTATTGCATTAAAGCAGGTTCCATACTGAACTACCTTAGACAAAAAAATAATACACACTTAAACTAACACAAAATAATGGTGTTGGATAAAACCTTGTATGCCACTCGTGAGTTATGTTTTAAAAGTCACTTGAGAAATTATACCACTCGGCCTTACGGCCTCGTGATATAACTTTTTCTCTCGTGACTTATTTTCAACATAACACACTAGTACCATAAATAACTATTGTTGCATATTTTGTGGTTTTCTCATAATTTGTTCTTTCAGTACATATAAAACAGTAACTCAAGATTTTCATCTATCCATCACGGCACAAAGCATCACCTGGATTTATCAGCAGAAACAATAATAATAATAATTGTAGAAATGCCGATTGAACGTGCTTTTTTCTGGTCTAAATAATTAATTCCCTTATTCCACTTGAGCTCTACGGTGTCTAAAATTCCCAAGAACTTTACAACAAACTTGTTTTAATTAAGTAATTAATAGAAGAGTATGAACTCTAGGTATAGTTTGTATGGGCGATTTACATGCAACCCTTTTCCTTCATGTAATTGAGTTCATAAAATGTGTTTCTTTTTATTTTTCGACTACTCATCATTTGCTCAATCTCGATTTTTCGATTAAATGTAATAATTTTTTTAACGACTGAATTACATCTGTGAATTTTACCGCGTATTTCTGCGTATAACTTCATGTATAACTTCACAAACGTGATATGGACATTATAACGGTGAATTTAATCTTGAAGAAATCCATACTATCTCATGTTCAAATTTTGGTTCATTTTTCGGTAAAAGGTTAGAGGGGTAATTGTTCATTGCTACCAACCAACCAACTTTATTTGAGGAATAACATGCAACAAAATTCGGCATAAATTAGCCAAGATAGGAAAAAGTCTCAATGTACCAGAAAAGAATTAAATAAGCAAGGATTGACGGGAAAATGGTACATACTGATCAACAGAGCCAGTCCTCACACGTCTTACAACAATAATAAGAATTGGAACAGAACACTGTCTCACAGCAGAACACTTATTGTTACCGAGTCGAAAATAAAAGACTCTCCCATTTGAATACTGATGGAATTAAGATAATAAGTATATTGTTTGGATGCCCTAACAATAGATTTTCACATTTAGGTTTAATGAACAATTCAAAACTGGGAACATGATCTCTCGTAAGTTTAAAAAATGTCCTGAAATCTTTGATTATTCAAAAGTTAGAGTCATGATTTCTTTTCTAGATTGTAATTCCTACAGATAGACTGCAGATACAAAATAAACCAAACACTTAATACTGGTAAAAAAATTGATTTTAGACACTTTATCAATAATCAAACCAAAGAACTGTATACTGTTTGTGTTTTGTAATGCCCTAAATGCTTGTGATGATTGGCTAACACACCAAAATAAAAACTTTAAAAGAAAGGAGGGAAAAAAGAGAATAAGAGAAAGAAAAGAAGAATAAGAGTGAAAATAAATAACTCGAATTCGAAATAACCAAGAGTCAGACGAGCTTCAAGTTGCACGAGATAAGCTAGTACAACGCTGGTACATCGGTTCATAATTCAGGCAGAAACAAGAAAATGAAGAATTTTCTACACAACTTTTTATATTGGATTAAGAACTTGTTATACATGGGACATGTGACATAATAAATAAGCATTTGAAAAGAAACGTGTGAAAGATACATTGGATTAAGGTATAAATATCATATTGAAATAATCAGTGAATCTGCTTATAAGCAGATAATACATATAACGATTTCCCAGTTAATAACGAATTTATTAATTCACTGAATATTTCAATACCATATTTATACTTTACTTGAGTGTATGTATCTTTTACAGGTTTATTTTCAAATGCTAATTATGTTAAGCAGGTACAAAATGCACATAATATGCAAAGCTCGCAAGACAAAGATGAAATAAAATATTCGCTGACAATTTACATAGCTATTAATCTAACTTTACTGATTGAACATGCAAGCGATCTTAAGCAATGGAATTTAATTATCGAGTTAGGAATCAAACTCCCAGAAATGTCAATGCTTTCTTTTATAGAATCAAAATGTGTAATAACAGATTGAGAAATATCGAAAATTTGGAAGTGCTGCTAATCAAGTTGTCCTGTAATATAAGGTGAAAATAGATATAAAAATACCCTACACCTAAACAAATATAAGTAGAGAATAAACTATTTTGTGGAGAATGAACAAATAATTAAAATAATGTCACGACCATCCGAATTTTTTGTGCTATCCTGTACAACTAACTCTTTCCGTATGAGTCAACGCCGGCCGAGAAGATTCGGGAGCTGTGGTATTTTCCCGATGCGTGCAGCCCTGATCGAGAATAATATAGCGGCTTCGCCTCGTCAGGAATATTCGCGATATATTTTAGACTGGATATAAATAGCGCGCAGAACGCGTGTAGTCTTTAGTTAATCATTGAGTGCTGAATTGTAAAGATCTATTAGTTGTAAAGTTATAAGTGTAGTTTAGAGTGTTTAATTGTATACAGTGAGAAAGAATAAAGAGCGTATTATTTTAAAATAGTAAAAGTTGTACATTTATCAGAACGCACGGAAAAATGCGACATTTGGTGTCCGAAGTAGGATTGCGAAGAGACTTGTGAAGTGTTCTTTGCGGACAGAAGAGGGTACAAGTACGTCAACGAGACCATTTTGATTGATGGATTCTGTAAACATTTTATAACATTCTATGGCCAATACAAGGCAACAAACTGCAGAAATGCAGCAAATAAATAAAATGTTGGCCGATTTCAGAACTGGCATCAGAAAATTTTGCAAGACCAAGAAGACAAAAGGCAAGCAGGACAGGATCGGCTTCAGAAAATTTTACAAGATTAAGAAGATAAAAGGCAAACAGAACAGTACCGGCTTCAGAAAATTTTTCAAGATCAAGAAGATAAAAGGCAAGCGGATCGGGAAGAGGATGAACGTAGAAGGCAAGCGGATCGGAAAGAGGATACACATAAAAGGCAAATAGAGCAGGATCAACGTTAGAAATGGATGCTGGATGTAATTGTAGGCGAGCAAGGAAAATTACAGAAAATATCGGACGGACAAAATGAAAATTTTGAAAAGGAAGTAATAAATATACAAAAAGAAGTTGAAACTATACAAAAAGAAGTTGGAAATGTACAAAAAGAAGTAGGAAACGTACAGAAAGAAATGAGGAATCTACAAGCAGAAGTTACCATACATAAAAAAATCAAGGACTCACCGAGAGGGCATTCGCCACAAGACAAAATATCAAACATCCAACCTATGACGGTCAAACATCCTGGACAATGTACAAAAGACAATTCGAAGCCGATGCTATTGCCGACGCCGACGGTTGGAATAGCGAAGAAATGGCTACATCATTAGTGGTAGCGCTTAGTGGATCTGCCCTGGAACTACTACAGACCATTCCCATTAGCGCACAGGGTAAATATGAACAACTTGTAGTTGCCCTGGAGAGACGATTTGGAGATCAATATAGAAGACAACTGTATCAGGCACAAGTGAAGTGCCGGCATCAGAAACCTGGTAAAAACCTGCAAGAATTTGACGTTAGACGTGTCAGAGGAACTTGCTGCCCAATATTTGGTGAATGGTATCAGAGATCCATCAGAAACTCAGAAAATGCTACGTTTTGCCGAATTTGATAACAACAGTGAAGCTCTGGGTAGAGCCCTAGAAATCGAATCCATCCAGAAAGAAAAGTTGACGAACAGCTGCGAATTAACTGAGATGGGCGAAATTTTGAAGAAATGAACCGAAGTTCTTCAGGCCACGGGGAGATTCCGGGAGACACTAGAAGATAGGCCACGTAATCGAAATGTTTCAAATCAGTGCTATATATGTGACAGGACTGAGCATTTCAAAAGATACTGTTGAGTACAACTACGGTCCAGATCTTCATCCAATGGCGCTAGACGCTTAAAGTCAAATCAGGTAAACTTCAATTAATCAACACTGCGGGGCGGGTGTTGGCTAAAGAAGATAAAGTCCCCAGAATCGTCTCCATCAAAAGCTTAGGAAAAACCGCCGCCAGTTTAACTATTAAAGGAAAGATCAACGGAGAAGCCATTACAATTGCTGTTGACACTGGTGCTGCGGTATATTTGGTAAGGTCCAATAGAGTAAATAAAGTGGAAATCCTACCCATATCGAAGAATGTAGGTTTACGTACGGTTACCGGTGAGACAGCTGAAGTACTTGGAGTGATGGGTATTGAACTTCAATTTGGAAGAATTAAATTATATCACACAGTGTTAGTAGTCGACATAGAAGACGACTTTATTTTGACAACAAGCTTAACCTCCTGAAGTTCGGCAACGAAGAGTTCATCCGTACCAAAATAAACGATGACACACCGACTAAAGAACTGGCGGCCACTAAGCAGAAATAGTGAGCAGATAATTTTTGGGAAACTGGAGAAGGATTTTGTAGGTTGTATCGAGCTTATCCAGCACCAAGACTTGCCTTGCAAACACCTCGTAGGCAAAGTACTAATCAAAACAGACGGCGAAATACGGATAACGATAGCAAATATTTCATCCAATTCCATCAAAATCAATAAAGAAGAGGTAAAAGCCACTTGCGAGCCGACACAGTGACACCAGCTGACAAACGCGGTCAGAGACAACGTCCTCATCGTCAGCATTTTAAGATTCTTTACACAAATAGTGCACTATGTAAAAATCGACCTTTCCTATTGGTCAATCCATCTCGTATTACAATATGTCTTCGTGATGCAATCAATTTCTGTCAAGAGCTCTCGTGGTATAGAGGTTTAGATAGTTGGGTCTCACCTCGACTGCCCGGGTTCGTACCCCGTTGCTTGTTTTTTTTTAAGATTATCTTTCTAAGCCGTTTTTTCTTGATTTTGGTTATGTCTTGGGTTAGTTTCGGTTAGCACCTGGTTAGTTTCCTTTTCTTGAGCCCCCGTAGCGAGCGAAGCGAGCGGAGGGCCATACGGATTGACCAATAGGAGAGGCCGATTTTTATATATTGCTCTATTTGCGTAAAGGGTCTTATAATGCTCATCATCATCTACGACAGTTCTAGAACATTTCCAGAAGTAGTGGCATCATCTATCTTCTCAAGAACTCAAGAAAGCTACCGAATTTATAAAGGAGCAGAGCACAACTTTTGAAAGGAACAGTTATACTGGAAGAACGAAGATCATCAGAGGTTACCAGTGACGAAGCAGCAAGAGGTTACCACATTAGTGGACAAAATGCTTGACGAAGGAATTACTGAAGTGTTATCAAGCCCATGGTCATCTCCTGTTGTCTTAGTCGCCAAGAAGGATGGGACTACCAGATTCTGCGTGGACTTCAGGAATCTGTGTTCCACTTTACCGACTTACCTACAATTATTTATTTCAAAATATGATAATATTCGTTAAAATTAGAATGCATCAATTAACGTTAAACGCATAATAAAATTATAAAAAAAATTCGATTACTTTTACCATTATCAAAATTTTGTAGTCAAATAGTGATAGAAACACGGATTCATTACATCATTTTTACTGATACCACCGAATATTAATGTAAATGTTCGGTGGTAATACTAAAAATATAAAAGAACGATGTTTGTTCACACGTTTCATGTTAGCTGAATACCTACATTTATTTAGTCACGATAATTATTTCAGTGAGTGGCGATGCGATTTATTTAATGCATACTAAAAAAAAATTAAACCAGTTGTTTGCCAAATATGTTTGAAATTAACAAATATATTGCGTCGTAGATTATGGATCAGACAGTGAATTCTACGCCGGAATAACACCCTTCTTATTCCAAGTGAGAATATAGTAAAACAATTGGCTTGAGAGGATGCAGAAACATATAAAAATCACTTAAGAATGAACGAAGCAAAATTTGAAAAACTTTTGAAAAAATATCTCAAAAAATTCAGAAAAGACTTTTTTTTTCAAACGTCAGTAAATCCGTCATTACTCGACTGTGTAGGCGGCCGTGAAGTTTCGTTTTTCCTCCGCCGGAGCTTTACTTTTCACTTTTCCGCCGGCGGAGGTAAAAGTGTTGTCATAGCAACATAGATACTTATTAAACTAAAATTTGTATTTATCGCTCAATTTGTGGACCGCATTTCTAAAAATCACTAATTTAGGAACAAATTGGTTATTATTTAA